>KQ992521.1:407618-437491 GCA_001598015.1 Dorcoceras hygrometricum | reverse complement strand
GAAACAAACACTTTCGTTTCATTGGGATAGTAGAAGTAGTATCCAATAGAATTCTTTGGATACCCAATGAAGTAACATAAGATGGATCTATTATCCAGCTTATCTCCCACTGTCTGCTTCACGTAAGCAGGACATCCCCAAATCCTCAAGTATGAGTATTTGGGTGGCTTGCCCATCCATATCTCATATGGAGTTTTATCCACCGTCTTGGTGTGGACATTGTTCAACAACATTACCTTCGTTTTGAGCGCATAGCCCCAAAACGAGGTAGAAAGCTCAGTGAAACTCATCATAGATCGAACCATGTCCATCAAGGTTCGATTACGACGCATCGCTACACCATTGAGCTGTGGTGTGGCCGGATGGGTCCACTGTGAGAGAATCTCATTCTCTTTAAGATAGTCTTGAAATTCGGTACTTAAGTATTCTCCACCTCAATCGGATCGAAGTGTTTTGATACTTTTCCCCAACTGATTTCTACTTCAGCCTTGATTCTTTGAACTTTTCAAAGGATTCAGACTTGTGCTTCATTAAGTACAAGTACCCATACCTAAAGTGATCATCGATAAAGGTGATGAAGTATGTGTGACCGTACTTAGTACCAATGCTAAGTGGGCCACACACATCAGTATGGATCAAATCCAACAGGCCTTGAGCACGTTCAGGCTTGCCCGTGAAGGGTTGTTTAGTCATTTTTCCCTTGAGACAAGACTCACAAGTCGGTTGGGAGTTAATATATGACATATCAAACATGTCACTCCTAACCAACTTGTTCATCCTATTCAAGGAAACATGACCTAGCCTAGCGTGCCAAAGTTGTGCCGGGTTCAAGCTATCATTTTTTCTTTTAATAGTTGTTGTATGTGTTTCCACATCGCGAGTTGGAACTTCTTTTAATTTTAAGGTGTATAGATCGTTTTCGCGTTCCCAATTACAATCAAACATTCATTCTTGTATATATTGCAAAAGAATTGGCAAAATGACAAGAATATCCATCACTATCAAGCATAGAAACAGAAATGATGTTCTTTATTAATTCGGGAACAAATAAAACGTTTCTCGGGTCTCACCCTCTCTAAGACGTCGGCTTATTGTCATTACCTGCAAATCATTGCAGATATGAGATCCACATCCGGTATCAAGTACCCAAGAAGTGGAATTAAGAGACATATTTATTTCAATGTTGAACATACCTTTTGCAGTTTGCAACTGCTCGAGGTACTCCTTGCAGTTCCTCCTCCAGTGCCCAGGCTTGTGGCAGTGGTGGCAAACATCCTCAGATTTATTTGGCATTGAAGTCCTTGCCTTTGGCTTCTTGGCGGGCTTTTCCTCCTTTGCAGGGGCAGAACGCTTCTTGCCCTTGCGTTTGGGTCCCTTCTTTGCAGAGGAAGAAGAGCCCAAAAGGAGGACGGGCTTATCCTTCTTTATGGTCCCCTCGAACACGACAAGCATGTTCACCACCTCTTCAAGGGTGTTTTCCAGCTTGTTCATGTTAAAGTTGACCACAAAGGGGTCGAATGCAGCAGAGAGGGAGAGGAGAAGCAGATCCACAGGCAGCTCATGTGGAAGTGTGATATCAAGGCCCACTAGCTTCTCAATGAGCCCAATCATACGAACCCCATGCTCGCGGACCGAAGTCCCATCGCGCATGCGGCTCGTCATGAGCTCCTTGACAGTGGTGAACCTCTCAGTTCGAGAGTTCTCCCCATACAGCTCCTTGAGATGAAGGTGTTGGCGTACAATGGCGGATCCGGATCCCGCCTCCCGGGGGTGCAGCGGAAATTAAAATTATGCCCCGAGATGCGTTCAATACATCAGAATTAATCTACAAACATACATAGGGTGTTCATAGATTGCTACCTTGCTGGCGTCTAGGCGCCTTTTGTGTGATGGAGGATAGGTTTTTGTTGTTTTGTGTATGATTAATTAGCCCTAGATGTAACTCATATAATTATAAGTTAATCATGGGCTTGAACCGGCCCATTGGACTTGGGTCAGGCCCAAGTCCATTAGAGCATTCGGTTCATTTAAATCACTGCGGTTTCATCATAACTCCGATCGACGATCAGATCGGACCGATCGACTCAGTTTCCAAAACTAAATATTATGATGTGAAAAACAATTTTTCAGATTCCTAGTCCAAAATGACAGTTTTGCCCCTCAACAGCGGGAAATCGCTATTTGACCCCTGTTGACTTTTAGGAAGTCGCACTCCCTAAAATCCTCCTCAAGTGCTCAACACATTGAGCTCAGTTTCCGTGCGAGAATTATGAATCCAGTACTTGTGTGACCCTCAATGGTTCAGGGATACAGCTAGCCGTGGGCCCACAACCATTGCGGCTCCGAAATCACAATTTCGGACTTGCCCAACGGATCATGGTAAAGCGCCTAGCAACATCGCCCCATGATCCCCTAGGTATCACTGATAGTGCCTGCAAGAACCAGTTGGTCGTGGTTAGCATACAGTACGGTCCTTTCAACACATATATCCTGATCAGATCAACGACCATTGGTAAATCGAGAGTCGCTATAGATCCGATAACCATGCATACATCTTGGAGATCGAATAGTGATATCGCGAGTGTAACTAGGTAAACTCATTTACCTAAAATACCTCTAGTACTCTGGCCAGAGATTTATACACTATTATCTCCTCAAATAGCATATGATATCCACGCATGAGAGCGAGCGGTGAATCCTCGACAACGAAGCATCGACTCCTACATACATCAGGATCTCACCCAATCCCGCCGCCTAATGACCCCAAGTGAGTCGGAAAACGGGTCAAAGTGAGACGCCTATCATGTAGAGTCTCAATGACGTTTCGAGTCGTGAGGACTAATCAGTACAACCAAGACCACGGACTTATCCACTCGACAAATGGTAACCACTTGGAAAGTCCGAACGAGGGTAGTTCGATAGATCACCAGGTCACTATCCATCTGCATGCTCAAAACATCACAATGTTCCATACCAATGAAACATGGTACTTCGCATCGCAGATGCTAGTCTCAAGCTCGGGCGGCCTTATCCTTATTTTGACGACCCAATCGACTAGAAACGAGTTCAGAATACACAGTGACTATTAGATATGTTTCACGATAGCCGTCATACCCACTATCACATCTAACATACACTATGGTGCATTCTAGGTCTTTATCCAACACAATTGTTAACATTATAATCATAATAAAAATAAAGAACGCCATAAACAAATGCGAATATCATATATAAAGATCGTTTCATACAAGAGTCTATAAAACCCACACGCCACAAGTTGTCTAGTTAGGCATCTACTCTAACAATCTCCCACTTGCCCTATAGCCAACTACTCATCAGACGCAGTCCCATTGTTTCGCGATGTTTTTCAAACAACGGTCCTGGCAAGGGCTTCGTAAGTGGATCAGCAATGTTTTCCGCAGAGGCGACTCTCTCAACTGATATGTCACCTCTAGCCACAATATCCCGGATTATGTGGTATTTCCTCAGTATATGTTTGGATCTTTGGTGAGACCTGGGCTCCTTTGCTTGCGCAACAGATGCTGCGATGTACTCAGCCTCAGTGGTTGAATCCGCGATGGTGTCTTGCTTGGAACTCTTCCAAGAGACAGCACCACCATTGAGCATGAATACAAATCCAGAGGTAGACTTCGAGTCATCCACGTCACACTGGAAGCTAGAATCAGTATAGCCTTCCAGTTTCAGTTCACCACCCCCATAGACCATGAACATATTCTTAGTCCTTCGCAAGTACTTAAGAATATCCTTCACAGCCTTCCAATGCAATTGGCCGGGGTTGGCCTGATAGCGGCTCGTGACACTCAGAGCATATGCGATATCTGGTCTAGTTGAGATCATGCCATACATAATACTACCTATTGCCGAGGCATATGGCACACGTGCCATGCTCTCTATCTCCTCATCAGTCTTCGGACACATAGATTTGGATAGAGTGACCCCGTGGCACATAGGTAGGTGTCCTCTCTTGGACTCTTCCATAGAGAACCGCTTAAGTATGGTAACGATGTAGGTGGCTTGGGTGAGTCCGAGCATCCGTTTCGATCTATCCCGATAGATCTGTATTCCAAGAATATAGGATGCTTCACCCATGTCCTTCATCGAGAATCTACTAGACAACCATACTTTTGTTGACTGCAGCATTCCTACATCATTCCCAATGAGTAGAATGTCATCAACGTAAAGTACAACGAATGTCACAGCGCTTTTAACTACCTTCTTATATACACATGGATCCTCGGGATTCTTGATGAAACCAAATTCCTTAATTGTTTCATCGAATCTCAGGTTCCAACTCCTCGATGCTTGTATAAGACCGTAGATAGATCTCTGAAGTTTGCATACCTTATGCTCACTTCCTACAGATGTGAAACCCTCAGGCTGCGTCATATAGATTTCTTCCTTAATGTTTCCATTAAGGACGCAGTTTTCACATCCATTTGCCATATCTCATAGTCGTACCATGCGGCTATGGCTAGTAAGATTCTAATTGACTTGAACATTGCGACTGGTGAGAAGGTTTCATCATAGTCAATACCTTGCCTTTGAGTGTAACCTTTCACGACCAGTCGTGCCTTGTAGGTCATTACCTTACCATCAGGCCCAAGTTTCCTCTTGTATACCCATTTACACCCAATAGGAACAATTCCTTCGGGCGGATTAACGAGAGTCCAAACTTGGTTCGCATGCATTGAGTCAAACTCAGACTGCATTGCTTCAAGCCACAAATTAGAATCAGCATCGAAAATTGCCTCCTTGAAAGTTCTTGGATCAGATCCAACAACTTGATCACTTTGATCTTCTTCAAGGAGAAAACCATATCTCTCAGGAGCCCTAGGAACCCTTTCGGATCTCCTAGGTGCGACCATTTCTGGTACTGGCTCTGTAGGTGCGGGAGATTCACTTGTTACTTCAATTGGTTCTCGAACCTCTTCGAGCTCTACTATCTTGCCTTTTCTATCAAGTAGAAATTCCCTTTCGGTGGCATTTCTAGAAACAAACACTTTTGTTTCACTGGGATAGTAGAAGTAGTATCCAATGGAATTCTTTGGATACCTAACGAAGTAACATAAGATGGATCTCGTATCCAGCTTATCTCCCACTGTCTGCTTCACGTAAGCAGGACATCCCCAAATCCTCATGTATGAGTATTTGGGTGTTTTGCCCATCCATATCTCATATGGAGTCTTATCCACTGCCTTGGTGTGAACATTGTTCAACAACATTATCGCATTTTCGAGCACATAGCCCCAAAACGAGGTAGAAAGTTCAGTGAAGCTCATCATAGATCAAACCATGTCCATCAATGTTCGATTACGACGCTCCGCTACACCATTGAGCTATGGTGTGGCCGGAGGGGTCCACTGTGAGAGAATCTCATTCTTGTGGCAGTGGTGGCAAACATCCTCGGACTTGTTTGGCTTGGAATCCTTTGCCTTTGGCTTCTTAGTGGGATTTTCCTCCTTCGCATGGGCAGAACGCTTCTTACCCTTGCGTCTGGGCCCCTTCTTCGTAGAGGAAGAAGAGCCCATAAGGAGGACGGGCTTGTACTTCTTTATGGTTCCTTCGAACACTACAATCATGTTAACCACCTCTTCAAGGGTGGCTGCCAGCTTGTTCATGTTGAAGTTGACCACAAAGGGGTCGAATGCAGCTGGTAGCGAGAGGAGAAGCACATCCATAGACAGCTCGTGTGGAAGTGTGATATCAAGGCCCGACAAATTTCAACGAGCCCAATCATACGAACCCCATGCTCGCGGACCGAAGTCCCGTCGCGCATGCGGCTCGTCATAAGCTCCTTGACAGCCGTGAACCTCTCATGTCGAGAGTTTTCCCCGTACAGTTCCTTGAGATGAAAGAGTATGTCAGCAGCATACTTTGTCTTCTCAAAGAGCCGTTGCATTTTGTTGGACATCGATGCCATCACATAGCATCGAGTCTTAAGCTCGTCGTCCCACCATTGTTGAAGCGTAGTCAGCTCCTCAGGGCTGATATCGGCAGGGGCTTCCTTCGGAGGGCTCTTCTCTATCGTATAAAGAAGTTTCTCCGAAGCCAACACAATGTTGAGGTTTCGAAGCCAGTCTTGGTAGTTCAGACCGGTGAACTTGTTGCTATCCAGTATAGCAGCGAGTGGGTTTTTGATCGAAGACATTTTGTAAGCAGTCATACTGAAAAAAAAACAGACATGCATCACTAACTATATATGAAAAACTCTAAGACATAAAACAAGGTCGTTAAGTTTTATGAATTACCCTCCCACTATTTTAACGATTTCACCACCCTCTAATGAAATCGGGAAAGCAAGTTTCCTTAGAGGGTACACGGAGCCCAATCAAGCGATCATGGTCCCGAATAATATCAGCCAACCATGACCCCAAAAGGTAGTTTCCAATTGCAACCGGTGCAACCTCCATGTATTCACCCCACGTCCAGTAAGGGCCCAATAATATGACGCCGTTTACTATCACGCATCAAGATGACCCATCAATGTTGAGTCGTGAAGGACGGTCCCCTTAACGTCCCCAACAATACGAGCCAACGTTAAAGGGCGTTTCAACCGACTCACAACAATTGTCAATGGCGTGGACAGCTTTCCGACATACATAACCCCCTCAATAATATGAGCCGGGCCATGTATGCGGGTAGCATCGGCGTACACCCATTGTTGATGGAAGGTAGGGACAATTTAAACAAATTTAAATTCCCTTAGTTTATCGAATAAACTTTTATCTTGATATTAGTTTTAAATCGTATTTAAAACGAGGGATTTTATTTTCGAAAATTTGGTCTCATGCAATTTTAAATCAAAATTTAAAACATGCGGATTCAATATATATTAAATATATTAATATATTTGGGATGATCGATCGCGAGAGCTATGCAGTCCGTGGTTGCCAACCACGGACCTGGGTCCAATCCTAGGTGAAATGCAATAGCAATGCAATCCTATTACAATTGCTTTCGGTTTTACAGATCTTCTGTCTTCAATATCTTTGATCGTCATCGGCCCACCATCTTCAAATGTCCTCCCACTAAGTCTAGTAATTTACAATTAAATTTTCATGACACATAAGGGATACAATTTTAAGGGGTGGGAACGGGCCACAAACAGACACACTTTATAAAATTATAATCAATAATATATTACAACCGAAATCGCAAAAGCTAAAGCACACACCTAACACATTGGGCACGGCTCTCGATCATCCCAAACATGCAATCAATCTGATTAATATGCATAAATATAAATAATCAAATTATTTACCACAAAATCATATTTTAATCATAAAATCGTATTTTATAATAAAATCGCATTTTGTAAATAAAATCATATTTTAATCAACAAAATCATATTTTAATTATAAAATCATATTTCACAATTAAAATCATATTTTGCAATTTTTAATTGCATCATATTGGGCTTAAAACGATTTTAGGCCCAAAATCTCAAAAATTTCAAAATCGATCAAAATGGGCCTAATATCGAATATCGGCCCAAAAACTTCATGGGCTGCCCGGGACAGGCCCGAACAATACCTAGAAGAAATCAGCCGTCGCAACGCTGCCGGGACACACGTCGGACGGCGGTCGCCGCCAACATGTTGCGCGGCAGCCGCGCAATTCCAGCCGCGAGAGTGCGCCAATCATGTTGCGACCGGCCATCATGTTGCGCAACCAGTGCACGGGACAGCAACGTGCATCAGCCGAAAATTGCTGGCCATCGCGTGGCCAGCGCGCGATCTCGCGCGTGCACATGCGCACGGTGGGGCGCCGCCATGCGCGGCGGCGCCGTGGCCAACAAAAAATTTTTTTTTTTGATCTGAAAAATTGAGATTCGATACAATTATGGCATAATAATGTATTGAAGGATCCGAGCCTTTGCTCTGATACCACTGTTGGTGTACAATGGCCGATCCGGATCCCGTTTCTCGGGAGCGCAGCGGAAATTAAATATGCCCCGAGATGCGTTACAATACATCAGAACTAATCTACAAACATACATAGAGTGTTACATAGATTGCTACCTTGCTGGCGTCTAGGCGTCTTTTGTGTGATGGAGGCTAGTTTTTTGTTGTTTTGTGTATGATTAATTAGCCCTAGATGTAACTCATATAATTATAAGTTAATCATGGGCTTGAACCGGCCCATTGGACTTGGGTCAGGCCCAAGTCCATATGAGCATTCGGTTCATTTAAATCACTGCGGTTTCATCATAACTCCGATCGACGATCAGATCGGACCGATCGACTCAATTTCCAAAACTGAATATTATGATGTGAAAAACAATTTTTCAGATTCCTAGTCCAAAATGACAGTTTTGCCCCACAACAGCGGGAAATCGCTATTTGACCCATGTTGACTTTTAGGAAGTCGCACTCCCTAAAATCCTCCTCAAGTGCTCAACACATTGAGCTCAGTTTCCGTGCGGGAATTATGAATCCAGTACTTGTGTGACCCTCAATGGTTCAGGGATACAGCTAGCCGTGGGCCCACAACCATTGCGGCTCCGAAATCACAATTTCGGACTTGCCCAACGGATCATGGTAAAGCGCCTAGCAACATCGCCCCATGATCCCGTAGGTATCACTGATAGTGCCTGCAAGAACCAGTTGGTCGTGTTTAGCGTACAGTACGGTCCTTTCAACACATATATCCCGATCAGATCAACGACCATTGGTAAATCGAGAGTCGCTATAGATCCGATAACCATGCATTCATCTTGGAGATCGAATAGTGACATCGCGAGTGTAACTAGGTAAACTCATTTACCTAAAACACCTCTAGTACTCTGGCCAGAGATTTATACACTATTATCTCCTCAGATAGCATAGGATATCCACGCATGAGAGCGAGCGATGAATCCTCGAATATCATATATAAAGATCGTTTCGTACAAGAGTCTATAAAACTCACACGCCACAAGTTGGCTAGTTGGGCATATACTCTAACAGAAGGTGTATGTCAGCAGCATACACGGTCTTCTCAAAACACCGCTGCGTTTCGTTAGACATCGATGATATCACATAGCACCGTGCCTTTAGCTCTTCGTCCCACCATTTGTCCAGCTTGGCCAGTTCCTCAGGACTGGCATCGGCAGGGGCTTCCTTCGGAGGGGTCTTCTCTAGCATGTAGAGAAGTTTCTCCGAAGCCAAGACAATCTTGAGGTTTCGAAGCCAATCTTGGTAGTTCAAACCAGTGAACTTGTTGCTATCCGGTATAGCAGCAAGTGGATTTTTGATTGAATACATTGTAATAGCAGTTTATACTGAAAAGAAAAACAGACATGCATTACAGGCTATTTATGAAAAACGCTAAGACATAAAACAAGGTCATTTAGTTTTATAAATTACCCTCCCACTATTTTAACGATTTCACCACCCTCTAATGAAATCGAGAAAGCAAGTTTCCTTAGTTGGTACACAGAGTCCAATCAAGAAATCATGGTCCCGAATAATATCAGCCAACTATGATCCTCAAAAGATAGAGCCCAATTGCAACAGGTGCAACCTCCATGTATTTACCTCACGTCCAGTAAGGGCCCAATAATATGACGCCGATTACTATCACGTGTCAAGATGACCCATCAATGTTGAGTTGTGATGGACGGTCCCCTTAACGTCCCCAATAATATGAGCCAACGTTAAAGGGAGTTCCAACCAACTCACAGCGAGTGTCAATGACGTGTACAGCTTTCCGGCATACATAACCCCCTCAATAATATGAGTCGAGCCACGTATACGGGTAGAATCGATGTACACTCATTGTTGATGGAAGGTAGGAAATTTTAAACAATATTTAAATTCCCTTAGTTTATCGAATAAACTTTTAATCTTGATATAAATTTTAAATCAAATTTAAAATGAGGGATTTTAATTTTGAAATTTGGTCTCAATAATTTTAAATCAAATTCAAAATCGCGGATTCAATAGATATATATCACGCATATATAATTGGGATGATCGATAAGTGAGAGCTATGCGATCCGTGGTTGCCAAGCACGGATCTAGGTCCAATCCTAGGTGACATGCAGTATGAAAATGCAATCCTATTACATAAGCTTCAAGTTTTACAAATCTTCGGTCTTCATTATCTTTGATCATCATCTCCACCATCTTCAAATTCATCCTCCCACTAAGTCTAATATTTGCATTTAAATAACCATGACAAATAGGGATACAATTTTAAAGGGGTGGGAACGGGCCATAAACCAGGCCCACTTTGAAAATGATATCAACAATATTACAATCAAAAATTTGTACAACCTAGCATACACCTAACACATTGGGCATTGCTCTCGATCATCCCAAATAATATCAATTCGATTAATTGACATAAATAAAATAATCAAATCAAATTTGATATAATCCAACAAAATCACATTTTAAATATAAAATCACATTTTATAAATAAAATCTTATTTTGTTATTTTCAATTGCATCAAATTGGGTTTAAAACAGTTTTAGTTCCAAAATCTCAAAAATTTTCAAAAATTAATTTTGGTCCAACCAAAAAACCCAATAGCAAATATTGGCCCAAAAACAACTCGGACCGCCCGGGACAGGCTCGGAAAAACTCTAGAATTCAAAACCGACGCCGTATCTCCGCCCTGGAACCGCCGGTTGCAACGCCCTCCGAAACGTGCGTGCAGGGATGTGCGCGAAAAGCGCGCAACCCCTGCCCGCACAATCGCGCGCATCCCGCCGCGTATCACGCCGCGAATCGCGCGCGGAAGTTGCGCACGCAGTGCGCGACGGGCCCGCGGTGGCGTGTGGCAACGTGCGCGGCGGTGGCGTGGCGGTCGAAATTTTTTTTTCTTTGTGAAATTTAGAGATCTGATGCAATATAGGTACAATATATGTATTGATAGATCTGAGCCATAGCTCTGATACCATTGTTGGCGCAGCGACGGATCCGGATCCCGCTCCCGGGGCGCAGCGGAAGATTTCAAAATTTTGCACCGGGAACGGTCAATACATAGCAAATACAGCAAATAAACATACATAGGATGTTTGATTTGGTACCTTGCTAGCATCTAGGCACCTAACTCCGACCAATTTCGCGAGGAAATCGGCACTTCAACGGTAGGCGGCCGTCGTTCTCCTAATCCGGTCCACGACTGAAATCACGATCCCTTCATCAGTCTGCACTAGAAAACGTGACGAATGTTTCACCGACGGAATCTCCTCGTCGAGACAGTCGGAACAAGTCCGACGGCGGGGACAGACGGCGGGGACAGACGGCGGTGCGCGGCGGCGGGCGGCGGCGCAAGGGTGGACGGCGGCCGAGAGGAGTAGAGAGGGAAGGAGGCGACTTGCTCTAGGGTTTTGTGTAGTTATGTTGTGTTTGTAATGCAACCCTAGGGCCCTTATTTATAGACTTCGTATGGGCTTGAACCGGTTTAATGGGCTTCGGTCGGGCCTAGGCCCAGGGTGAACATTCGTTTCAAGTCCATCACCGTGGCTCCATCATAATCCCGATCGACGATCAGATCGGACCGATCTACACAGTTTACAAAACTGAGTATTATGATGCGAAAACAATTTTTTGACCACCTAGTCCAAATACAGTTTGGACCCTGCAAGTTTCAAGGATAGTCAAACTAGCCCAAACTTCACGCTGTGGGACCACAACATGTGTGACCTCCGAAACCACATTTTCGGACTAGCCCATTGGATCATGGTAAAGCGTCTAGCAACATCGCCCCATGATCCCCTAGGTATCACTGATAGTGCCTGCAAGAACCAGTCGGTCATGGTTAGCGTACAGTACGGTCCTTTCAACACATATATCCCAATCAGATCAACCACCATTGGTAAATCGAGAGTCGCTAGAGATCCAATAACCATGCATACATCTCGGAGATCAAATAGTGACATCACGTGTATTACTAGGTAAATCCATTTACCTAAAACACATCTAGTACTATGGCCAGAGATTTATAACACTGTTATCTCCTCAAATAGCATAGGATATCCACGCACAAAGGCGAGCGGTGAATCCTCGACAACGAAGCATCGAATCCTACATACATCGGGACCTCACCCAATCCCGCCACCTAATGACCCCAACTGAGTCGGTAAACGGGTCAAAGTGAGGCACCTATCATGTAGAGTCTCAATGACGTTTCGAGTAATAAGGGCTAATCTGTACAACCAAGACCTCAGACTTAATCCACTCGACAAATGGTAACCACTTGAAAAGTCCGAACGAGGGTAGTTCGATAGATCACCAGGTCACTATCCATCTGCATACTCAGAACATCACAATGTTCCCTACCAATGAAACGTGGTACTTCACATCGCAGATGCTAGTCTCAAGCTCGGGCGGCCTTATCCTCATTTTGATGGCCCAATCGACTAGGAATGAGTTTAGAATACACTGTGACTATTAGATGTGTTTTATGATAGCCATCATATCCACTATCACATCTAACATACACTATGGTGCATTCTAGGTCTTTATCCAACGCAATTGTTAACATTATAAAATAATGAAGATAAAGAATGACATAAAAGAATACGAATTTCATAAATAAAGATCATTTACAAAGAGTCAACAAGAACCCACACGCCACAAGTTGGCTAGTTGGACACCTACTCTAACAAAACCAGCTTGCAAAGGAGCTGGTAATCTGGACCAACTCGTAGAGCTGTTGGTCCAGATTCAAGGCGATCTGGTTTCACAAGTTGCGTGCTGATTTTCGAACTCCCAAAATTTTTAAATGCACGTAACTTATGGGGTTGGTGTTTCGGCTGTGTGAGAGCCGACGTGAGTTGTGGCAGAGCTCATGAACATCTCCCCTGATTTTTCGATCCCAACAAGTGGTATCAGAGCATTTTTTGAGATCTGGTACCCCGTGTGAAGGGACCAACATATTTGTTTGTCCCCTTAATGCAGCAAGTCTTGAAATTAGTAAAATCTAAGTCACTAAATACTCCATCTTTTACTAATCTATTAATTCTATCAATGGAGATATGTCCTAGTCTCCGATACCACAAAATAGAGGAACCATTATTTATAACACATCTTTAAATGCAAATGGTGGCATGCATAGTGGTATTGTGATTATTTTACAAGAAATTTGAGAAAAGATCATCAATCATTGTACGGTTCCCAATAACATTGGATAATAAAATATCTTTATTGAATTATCCAAAATTGAAAGAATATCCAATGGTACAAGATTTGAAATGAAATAAATTGCTAGAACTTGTTTGGAAGACTTTCATTGTGTAGTTAACAGAACATTATCACTCGATTCTACAACAACCTTCCTTCCTATTGAACACACATGGTCATAATTGATTCAGTGACCATTTGTCTTCATGTGTATTATAAGATATTTTCCCATATTATTGTTGAATAGTGCATAAAATGAAGTGCACAAGAAAGTTATCAGTATATCCACCTCAATTATTTCAGTCGAGCAGCTATGTCCCTCATTTTCATGATGGGATCTTGCACACTTTTCATATTGGTGAGTTAAGTGATGAGAACTCCATTATCAGGGTGTTTGCAAGGGCCTTATCTGAAGTTGCATATTGTTCATCAAATGCTTTAAATAGGTCCTTAACTTTGTCATGCCATCGATCGAACCACGAATAACAGCACACATTTTTGTCTTTATGAAAGTAATGCAGAGGCAATTAGATTGCTCCCACTTTTCATAAAGATCAACCTCATTTGGATCACTGAATTCATTAATAACCATGTGTTCTTCTTTTCTTATGGTATAATCAATGTCCATCCACCCTAGATGAAAGAGAATTGTTTCTTCCCAGACTTTGCAATTGTCACCTTTTAGTTCGGGCATATCACAAATCTTATCAGATAAATTAACAGGTTGTACTGCAGAGAATAATTAAATAAACATGCTTATCACGTACTTTTTTGACGTACAGTCATGTTCACCTATGCAAATCATGGGAGAAATCTAGCAACATAAAACTTCCATTTGGGCTAAAGTCTTAACTTTACACGGTCCACTCGACAAAAATTTTGGTTTTACTTAATATTTGACATAATAATTATATTAACACAATAAAAAATTTCCAGTTGCTTCCAAGAAAGGTAAGTAGAGCTAAGACCACTTTAAAACTTATCTCCTAGACAAAGCAATGTTCCCAAGAAGATTTTGGAGGCAATTTACTTAATATAAAACAAATTATCCTTATTTGCATATCAATAACATGTATAATAAGAAAATCAATCATGATGATATATTTAAAAAAATGTTAAACATGAAAATATTCATAAAATTGACAAATAAAATGACAAAATTTACCAAATTTTAGAATATTGCAGCACCAAACAGCCTCTTGATTTTAAAGTGATCAAAATTTCAGTTTGGCCCAAAAAGGAATCCCAATTTTCGAATTTTCCCCAAAACCCTAAACTTCTCAAACCCTACTCCCTGTTTCAATTCAACGCCATTGTCGCCACCTCTAGCCAAATTTCCTGTAGCCGTCCAACACCCAACGACGGCCGACCACCTCTAAAGCTTCGCCACCCTCCAGATCGGTCGTAATTTTTTTATTTAAAAGTATCACAATCGGCGCAATGACGAAAAGGCTCTGATTCCGGCCAAATTACGATGATTCATGGTCGATTGAGGCAACCACTAAGTTGAGCACACAATTTGCGACAATTCCATTCCATAGCCACTTCCTAAATGGCCGAGAAGTGATCATATTTTGGCCAGAAAGTGACTAGAGTTCGCGCCGAAAAAAGACACGGGTGGCATGAGGTCGACGTGTCGCGAGCTTTCCTTCGATGGTGTCAATCGTTGGTGATGGGCGGTGGTTGGCGGCCAATTTTAGCTAAATTTGGATGATTATGGTTTGAATATTATTTACAAAATAATTTGAAAACCACTGTAAGAATTAATTCATCTTTGCTAAAAGACATGATACTGAATACTGAAAATGGATCAAGAAATCCTTCAGCCATTGATTCTGATGCAGAACTTTGAACAACACGAACAACGAACTAAAATTACTACATAACCTTCTAAGACCATCTCCAACCCATAACTTTATTTTGGTGCAATTTTTGTACTGAAATGGTGCAGTTAATGCATCAAATATACATTCATCTCCAACTCATTTACTTCGAATATTACACCAAAGGTATATTGTCAAAATATTTCTATTATTTTATATTTGTTATCTTTTACAAATTATTTTTGATCATCCGCGTTATTTGTTTTATATTATGTTTTATCTCTTTTAATTATCTTTTACGTATTTATATTTCAATTATGTGTTTTAATCTTAGTTCGAAATTATACTGTTGCATTATTTATTGTTAAATAAATATTTAAAAATTAATAAAAATAACTTTTAATACATTTTAAAAAGAAATTATATTTTTAAAAAATATGAATGTATTACAATATTTAATAATAATGGTACAATTAATTATTTAGTTAAATACTAATATTCTAATTTTTTCAATTATTTTACGTAAAATAAATTTATTAAATAATAGTTTAATTTTTTATATTAAAAAAAAGGAACGCACCAAAATAGCGCACAATAAAATGTTCTGCGCCAAATTTGGTGCTGGTTTTAACTAATTTGACGAGATAGTGCAGCCCCATTGGAGATGAAATTCTGTACCAAATTGGTGTTTTACATCAATTTGATGCAAGGTTGGAGATGCCCTAAGCGCTCCAGACCTCACAATGGATGGTGTGCATGAGTTTAGGTATGTGTGTGCTTAAGTACCCAGAACCACTATTTATAAATGATTTGCGTTACAACAAATATAATCAAAATTATGACAAATCTCGATAAGATAAATATTCAGATATTTTGATTTATTAATACTCTTATAAATTATGCACATATACATCTTTCAATTTTTGATCACTTAATAAGGATAAAAGATCAAATCTTAATCAAAACATATGTGTCAATTAACGAGATAATACTTTTGATATTTGGATAAAAAATATTTTGTATAAAAGAAATATAGAGATATATAAGAAACCAAAGTTAGGACCATGTACCTCCTTTCAAATTAGACTAACAATCTGTTGCAGAAATACTAAATGACTCTTAATAATAATATGAAATAAAATGAGGAAGACCCAAAGTAAGATTAGTCAAATTAAAAATAAGTCTAGGTATCAAAGTGAATAAGTAATATCAGTCTCAGGGCACAGACGAGTTGGCCTCCCCGGTTCTGCAACCGGGCCAGTGACGCATCGCCCGCAGACCCATTACCACCCCGAGATATAACCGTCGAAAGCGCTGCGTCAGACAGAAGAGGGTTAACGGGCCCACCAACACGGTTCGGGTCGTGATCGCCCGAATCATCAGCAAAGGTTCTCCACTCGGAAGTCTCATCGATCGAACGAGACTCGAGCACAAGCCCACACTCGGAGCAAACGGTGTCCCCTGCGGAGTGATCAAACACCACCTCCGTATTCCTCTTGCAATCGGTACAGTACGTATCCGACATCCTGCCCTGATCAAGAAATCAATAAAGTTGAAATCAAGAACGGGTCTTTCTGGGTTTAGGGGGATTTCTACACTGCTTCCTCTCTCTTTCTCTCCAGTATCCTGTGCTGTAGAGGAGGAGAGAATAAATATAGAGCAATTTTGAGGGTGAAAAGGGGTATATATAGACAGAAAAGGGATATGAATTTGGGGGTCGGTGAAGAAGCGTTGTCGGGCCGGGCCCACTCCACAACTGACAATGTCAAATATAGCACATGTTTTCTGCTTACCAATCCAGTTTTATGTTTCTCTTTCTCTCCATACGTACATATACATATGTATATATATATATATATAATATTCGATTCCCACGTGTGCTGCACGTGCTTGCTGTAATAATAAAGGTGCATCTATAATTTTAATATTGCTACATATAATTTCGTCAATTTGCTTACAGTAATGAATTTGGTCCCGAGATCTCAACTTAACAAAGTAGATAAATTAGATTCATTCGACCCTGACAATTTGAGAAAACCGACATCTTCACCTTTGTAATAATTGTATCAATGCTTAATGATTTGATGACATTAATGACAACTGAGAAACATGGGGTGACAAATTCAATCACTAAAAACATAGAGAAATGATTCCATCACTCCCTCTCCATTTAGATGTGCATTGGAAAAATCTAAACAGGTGAGACAATATTCGAACTACACCATGATCGTCCATCCAAAAGGGAATCTAATTCCCCTACTTTTCTTTTCCAAGGCAAAAGCATATTCTTCTAGCAAGAATCATTCTCCCCCATCCATGGTCGAACGAGGTCGTGTTATCGAATCTTGGGCACTTCCCTTTGGTCCCCTTTCCTTAGATTCTCGCCTCCATCGAGCCAGAAAGTGAAAGAGTTAAAGCGAGGGAGAAGAGCATAAAGATGATTGTAGTGCCGTGGGATGCTGGTGGAGTAACACTTGTCCCCCTGCTAGTATCCGTGTTGCTGAAGCCGGTACCCCCAGACGGTGCCAGGTTGATGCCTGGAGTCATCGTAGAGCCCGGCATTGTGCCTGTCGTGGTGCCGCCGCTTGTGTTTGGGTTTCCTCCTATGATCGGATTGGTCGATGGTGTCGTGCTACCAACGTTGCTGCACAAGAGTTGAGTTGGATTAGTTGATTATGGAGCCTAGGCCAAGATTATCAGACAATCTTTTAGATTTTTGTCGTTTGTCTGGTCTTTGTTTCTTCCATAAACCTTTAAGCCAAATATTCAAGAATCGTTACGAATAAAAGATGTTTGACCGTGATCAATTTTTAACCAATACCAGAATGAAGAGCACGAAAAATTTATAGGGGAAGTTCTTTTTGTGCACCAGAGCACCAACACCGAGGTGGGGATTGTGCAAAAAGTCTCTTATCTACAGATGGGATGGTGAATTTCCTAAATCTAAACGTAATCTAAAGATCTCGCGGGCAGACTCGAATGGTACCATGGAACCGTAGAAACTTGAAAGACAAATGATGTTTACACATCAGCATAATGCCAGCTCAAAAGCCTAATTATCACTTGAAACCAAAGATATCTCACACCAAACTCCAAGATTTCAAAAGCTTCCAACATCTAATCATAACAAAAAACACCAGCAACATGCTGGAAGACAACAGAAGATATGAGAGAAAGGCACCACACCTGGAACTTGATGGGTAAACACAGCCAGAAACAGCGCCTGAAAACACAATAAAACAAGAAATCATCTAAGAAAGATTGACCATTTCGACATAGAAAAAGACAGAACTCAATATAAATGATTGTGGGACTCACTAGGGGCTGTGGGGGAGACAGTAGCACTGCCTGCAAAATCACAGCTCCCAGCAACTTGGCCCTTCCTCTGGTAGTAACTATTCACCGCATAGTTACAGTGGTCCTTCACTGTATTTGGGTTATAACAAGCCCCATTCTGAATTATTGCTGAGCAATCAGCTCCGGCTCCACAGGCATAGTCTATGTTCTTCTGGAATACACCGTCCCCTCCACTACTACAAACGCAATAAGCAGCATCTGCGAGAAGGAAAACAGATCAGATATCAAATTTGTGAAGCATCTGCGGCTAGTTTCCAAGAAAAGAATGAATTCTTGGCTTCAAAAAGTCCCTCAAAACATAAAAATCACATCTTTTGCAGACCCTTTTCACGTTTCTTCAAGAAAGTAACGTGTCAGGTGGGAAAACAAGAGCAGTGTACCTGAAAGCCCGGACATGGCCGGGAGAAGCACTAATAAACTGATCAAAACGAGAGCCATGTTTGATTCAAGATCCCAAAGAAACTACGCGAAAAGATGAGTGGAAACGTTTTCTTGTTCAGGAAAAGTATGGAGCAAACGGGGAGAGAAGCTATGGGGAAATGGTGGTTACTAGCTCGGCAGCATAAATCGGGCAAGGAAGGTGGCTTTTTATACGTAGATAGATAGATGAATTCCTCATTTGGACGGTGGTTTGTAAATTAACTCGTCCTTTTTTGGTTTTAAAGAAGGTTTTCATGGGGGACTGAACGTAGTTAGCAAACGGAAAAGGATCTTCATTTTCTCATATCTCAATAATGTCGCACTGTGGTAATATGTGTGTGCGTGTGGATTGGCTTTCCAAACGGTCGTAAACTCAGGTAAGTGGTTAAATGTTAACAGACCTTGGGTTAAGCCCAAACGGGTTGAATGTTTGCTTCAGTATTTCAGTGTCTTTTTTCAAAAAAAAAAAAAATTAAATTGTAATTTTTGTATAGTTTCTATTTTAGCCATGTAATCTGTCAAAATTTTATTTTAGTCCATTAACTTGGATTTTTTTTGTTTGGGCAAGTTTTTCATTATGAATCTATTTTATTATCGAATATTACTTTTTTGACATTAATGTTTCGTCATACACCACATATGACCAGATTTAAGGTTATTTTAGTGACATTCAAATATATCCAAGCAGATGAGGGGAGAGAAATGCTTTTCCCCATTGCGAAAAAGCAAAGTTTTTTCACCTCTCATTGTGAAATATTATAAATATCGTTTTAATTTATTTTCCCTCTTTGTGTTTCTTCATGGATTTTAATTTGTGTAGTGTAAGTTTAATTCTCACCATTTGGGTAAATATATGACAACGATATTTCCTCTACCTCGTGCCATAGTCTAGCCACATATATATCTCGATTTAAAACATGTATAAGTCAAGAGACCTCTGACAAGGATTAGCCCTGTAATAGACTAACTTCTAAAAAAGATATATGACAACATCATTTCCAAATAAACAATACTTGATATGTTTAGTGGCTTTTAGAGAAAAAAAGTTCAAATTACTAGACTAATATCAAACATAACCAAGTTAGTAAATTACATGCTAAAGATTAACTTACATAACTAGAATTATAATTTTCCAAACTTTCAAAGTTGTTTTTTCAATTGGGTTCTTTTCACAATGGGATAGTGAGTTTTGTTTTAACATGGATTTTCCTTCTCGGGAGATATTTACGTCACAAATCAATTTGATATTTTCTCTCCATATATACTGCCATGAGTTATTGTTTTAACACAGATATGAACTCATGTATCTTATGAATAGAGAGATATTTATGTTACTGTGATGAAAATGTTCAATTCAATCTTGGTTCTTCATGTAAAGAAAAAGCTTTGGTGACGATGATATATAATCGTGGAGAAATAAGAAATGTAGGCAAGATCTCCATTTATTAAAAAGACATATCATACAAAGTGTAGAACCATGTTGATGGGTATGGGCTGAACCATTTGTCTCCTAGACCCAAGTCCAGGCCCAATCCATAAAAGATGATGGGGGCCCAATGGCATGATAGCAAGTTATCCATGAAGTCACAAAGAAATGGGCCCGCTCAGACAAGGCCCATGAAGCACTCGATGCTCTCTATAAATAGACAGCTCCATCTCTTTTTTAAGGTACGTTCTGAATAAGCAGCAATTAGTTCTTGAATTGTTATAGCTTACGAGTAACCGCTGACTTGAGCGTCGGAGTGCCTTCGCCGGGATACCTCCCGACGCCTCTGACTTTGCTTTGTGACGCAGGTAACATCTGAATAAGCAGACAATTAGTTCTTGAATTGTTATAGCTTACGAGTAACCGCTGACTTGAGCGTCGGAGTGCCTTCGCCGGGATACCTCCCGACGCCTCTGACTTTGCTTTGTGACGCAGGTAACAACCCACTCAAATCATTCATTGGAGCTCTCGCAGGATCTCAACTTATTTGCTGGGTCGTCGAATCGACCCGTCCGATTTTAGGCAACATCAGTTTGGCGCCGTCTGTGGGAACGTTACTTCGTCATTCGAGAATGCATACTCAACCACTAGCCTCTCGCAAAGCTGATCAGAATGGTTGTTCGGATCCCAAGGCTCCAGCACGATCCGAATTGCAACTCACTCAGGAGGCCTTGGAAACACTAATGGAGGAAACCGCCACTCGAGTGGCGACTACAGCGGTAAACCATTTTGTGGCTTCTCGTCAGTACAGAACTACGTCGAGCAGCGTCTCATTCACCCGAGATACGGGTAGAGAGAAGAAGTGCATGATGAATGATACAAGTATCTCGAACTACGACATTCCAAAGAAGAGTACTCCGCATAACGAAGATGAGGGCGATAGTATCCTGCGTCGTGCCTCCCCGCGAAGGACAGTGTTCAAGGGTCGCATTCCTGATAATGGTTCTCGAACAATCAACGAGACTGGGAGCTCATGGGGAGCTTTACCTGCTCGCCAAAGTCCCTTCACAAATGACATCTTGTCCGAGAAACTACCAAAGGGAGTGAAGCTGACTAATTTACCGGATTTCGATGGTACCAGTGACCCGCAAAAGCATATTGATAAGTTCTATGCGAAAGCAGATCTGTACAGCATGAGCGATGCAGCTTACTGCAAAATCTTCCGTACCACTTTGTCTGGGCGCGCATTAACATGGTTCAACAAGTTGCCATCAGGAACCATTGCCAATCTGGAGCAACTCACCCAGCGTTTCCTCCAGCAATTCTCGATCAGTAAGAAATATCCTAAAACAGCGGCTTATTTATTCAAGATAGTTCAGAAAGAATGAGAAAGTTTGAGGGAATATGTCAAGCGTTTCACACAAGGTGTTCATGAAGTCCCCCATGTTAACCGTGACTTACTGGCGGGGATAATGCAGCAAAACCTCCGCCATAGAAAGTTCAAGGAATCTATCGCTGGAAAGCCACCAGCAGATTTGGAGGAATTATTGCAGAGGGCTGAGAAGTACATACGCATAGAAGAGTCCATCGAGCCGCGATACTTGGCAAAAAGCAAAAGTTACGACGAGAAGGCCGAACAGAAAAAAAGGGAAGAGAAGCGAGGTCCTCAAACCCCGCATCCTGAGGGTACCCCTCTCAATGCCAGGCTAGCCGATATATTGATTGTAGCCGAAAAGCAAGGTTTGTTGCATCCTCCTCGCCCTATGCAAGAGAATGCGAAGCGGCAAAGTTCTGATAAGTACTATAAATTCCATAAAGATAGGGGGCATACCACTGAAAACTGTCACAGCTTGCGATCAGAGATAGAGAGACTTATCAAACGAGGATATTTAGAGAATTTTGTGGACAAATCCCACAGTCAGAGACGCAGTGGCGAACATCGGAATGAGCATCCTAGGCGTGACCATGCGAAAGATCGAGATAATAGTGTGAAGCAGACCGAGAAGGACGAAAATTTACCCACTGGAGGAGTGATTGCATTAATAACTGGGGGGCCAGCATGTGGCAACTCGAATAACGCCAGGAAAGCCCGTATACGGGCTGCGAGGGGGGCAACGTGGCTAACATACAGTTCCCACATCAAGTATTTGAAATTGGAACAACTCAAGTTGATATATCCTTTAGCAGCAGAGATTTGCAAACCCCGCGAGACCCTCATAATGACGCGTTAGTCATTTCCGCCACTATTTCTAACTTCTGGGTCAAGAATATTCTAGTGGATTCAGGAAGCTCGGCAGACATACTATTCTATGAGGTTTTTTCTAAGCTAGGAATAAGCGACGTCCAGTTAGCAAAGGTGAATACGCCACTGGTCGGTTTCTCGGGCGCAGTAGTAGAGGCCTTAGGGGAGATCGTTCTTCCTATGTCTCTGGGCTCACATCCCCAAAGGTCCACCAGAATGGTCAAATTCTTGGTTGTCAACTCTCCGTCAGCATATAATGTGATACTGGGAAGACCAAGTCTCAATGCATTCCATGCAGTTGCATCAACCTACCATATGAAATTGAAGTTTCCGACCCCAAGCGGAGTAGGGGAAGCCATCGATGATAGCCATCTGGCAAGAGAGTGTCATGCAATTACCTTGCGAAGGTCGGTGGAGAGCAGAAGAGGACGGAGCCCGAGCGAGACTTCATTAGTGCACATGAGCAACAAAAGGGGTAAAAGCCCATCCGACGAAGATGTTCACATTGGAGATGGAGAAGAAGTGGATAAAGAAAAAGTAGTAGCTACTGAAACCCAAGAATACACCACACATTCGGAAGACCCACCGAAGATCAACTCGAAGAATTTATACGCATAGAGCGCCAGTAGGTGTACAATAGCAAGTTAATTTTGTTATTTATGTCCTCGTCTTCTTCAAGCATTTTATTGTTAATTATCAAGTTTCGTCAATAAGATTCGCAGGTTTTACCTCAGAGATTTTCTTTTTCTACATATGTGCATAAATGCACCGACGCCAACGAAAGCTCTCCACATTTAAACGTCAATGACCCACAATAGCAAGTTAATTTTGTTATTTATGTCCTCGTCTTCTTCAAGCATTTTATTGTTAATTATCAAGTTTCGTCAATAAGATTCGCAGGTTTTACCTCAGAGATTTTCTTTTTCTACATATGTGCATAAATGCACCGACGCCAACGAAAGCTCTCCACATTTAAACGTCAATGA
Source organism: Dorcoceras hygrometricum (assembly GCA_001598015.1). Lineage (NCBI taxonomy): Eukaryota > Viridiplantae > Streptophyta > Magnoliopsida > Lamiales > Gesneriaceae > Dorcoceras > Dorcoceras hygrometricum. Next base: position 414,100 of record KQ992521.1, on the reverse strand, counting down.
CCCAAGCAATCGCGAAAGGCAACCCGAATGTAAGAGGCCTAACAAGCCCGGTCGGAGCAAAATAGCCAGCGACTCTGTAAGAGGTCAGAACGAAAAAGCTCTCCACATTTAAACGTCAACGACCCAAGCTGTCGCGAAAGGCAACCCGAACGTAAGAGGCCTGGCCAGCCCCGTCGGAGCAAAATAGCCAGCGACTCTGTAAGAGGTCAGAACGGAAAATATATTAAACTCCGGGATAATCCACCACATATAATGCGAGTTTAGGTCCCCCATGCGACAAAATCGTGGGAGTCTGATCCGCTCCCAAGTAAACTATTGAGAACATGTAGTTTCAGGAAATAGAGCAAAAAAAAAATCAGTTGCTGGTCGAAATTCAGCAGTTGGGTCGCTAATTCAGCAGTTGGCCATTTAGCGTCGCTAAATTCAGCAGTTGGACATTCAGCGACACGAATTCAGCAGTTGGCCATTCATGATCAGCAGATGAAGAAAGATCAGCTAGTGCGAGAAGACCAGCTGGAGAGCTAAGCAATGATGACATCAGCAGTAACGTCAACAATCAGCAGGAAGCTACAGTGCAAACAGCAGTTGGTACTTGAAGTTAGCAATAGCAAAACGATGTCGTTTGAATAAGTCGATACGACAGCGTTTTGCCTTCGCGCTAAAGATTCAGCAGATGGCTTGTGCGATGATTAAAACCAGCATATAGCTACAGTTATCTTGAATCAGCTGTTGCAAGATTCCAGCAGGTGCATTACTTAAAGATAACCAGCAGGTGCTTTACAACGATATCAAAACGGTGTCGCTTGAATAAGTTGACACGACAACGTTTTGACTTAACGCTAAAGATCAGTCGTTGAGCTTGAAAAGAAACCAGCAGCGACGATTTAGCGACGACTCAGCGACGCAAATTCAGCAGCGACGCAAATTCAGCAGCTGGCGATTTAGCGACGCAGATTCACGTTTAGCGACGCAGACTTCATCTTCTCCACGAAAAATTCAGATTTCTCGACGTGAAGCAAGATTTTTTGTACAGGAAACTTCTCCCGTGAAAATTCGAAAAGATTTCTCACGCGTACAAGGCAGATTTCACGTAGTAACCGTCGAATTGAGAGGATTAATGGCCAATTAAAACTCTTAAATCCTACGCGAGTAACAGTCGACGTAAAGAACGGGAAATTAGGGATTTAAAGGGCCTTTAATGGCGGACGCTCGACTTCCTCACCTCTACGCCTATAAATACCAGAGGACGACCACAGAATTTCTTACACCATTTCGAAATTCACAGTCAGAAAAGCAACATTTCTTCACGACAAAGTTCTGCGGAAATTCTAGCAGATTTCTTAGCCAAAGTCCTGCGCAAATTGCGACGTGGTCCAGGAGTTCTGCTACCAGATTTTCACCCTGCACATTTACGATCCAGCGTGTGCGAGACTTAGAAAGATTTCGTGCAATTGACCTACTGCCAAAACTTCGTACGAAGATTCCCGATTTCGTGCTACCAGATTTCCCCCGAAAACTTTGAATCGTAAGTGGGATTTTGCTATTAATTCCCTTTGTTATATTATATATATTCATTTCGAAAGTTCAGTTTTAAGTCTACTGTTCGAGCACCTTTTGTTCAGATTTTTGTCTCATTCAAACTCCGCTTGCACTGATTTTTGCTATCGTAATATGGGTTTACGGAATATTTCGTACTCTGGGTTACTTGGTGTAACCACATGGCCTCGACCCCTTAGAGGAGTAAAAATTAGGGACTGATCAGTAAATCATAGACACGATTCTGTCGTTATATGGGTCTACAGAATATTCCGCACTCTGGGTTACTTGGTGTAACCACATGGCCTCGACCCCTTAGAGGAGTAAAAATTAGGGACTGATCAGTAAACCATAGACACGAAGTAATCATCAGTGCTATCTGTCATGCTATGCTCTGTTATGTTATGCTCTGCTCTGTTATGCTCTGCTCTGTTCTGGTTATGTTCTGCTCTGAATTCAGTCATATATATATATGTATATTTGTTATGCTCGAATGGTATCCCCCACTTGCTGAGTGTTTCCCCAAACACTCACCCCTTACTTCTCCACCCAGATAAGAATGAAGAGCATGTAGAAGAAGTAAGAACAAGATCAGTTCTGGGGCTGGAGAAGATTCCGTTTTGTTCATGTAATTTCATTATTTTCGCTTCCGCAAATTTCTGATTTTCCGATGTAAAAACGATATTATTGCGCCTTAGAGCCCAGTTAGCCACTGAGAGACGAGGATTGACCGCCACGAGGAAGGAACTTAAAGAAACGCAAGTAGCCTTAGAAGCCTCCCATAAGGTCATTGCCGGTCTGACCGAGATAGGCCTTAGCATGTCCAAGAAGATAGAGAAGATGAAAGTTAAGAAACAACTAGCTAAAGCAAACCATGTGGAGTGCCATCAGAAGTTCCAGGCTCGTATCCACGAGGCCGAAGACTCGATGCAAGCACAACACTTGATTATCGAGGCCCTGGTAGATGAGAATGATAGCCTACTCCAAACCATCCAAGGTCTCCAAAAAGCTAACAATACCCCTGCTCCATTCGATGGTGATTGGGAGGAAGAACCGGAATAAGAACCGGAAGAGGAAGAGATTGAGGATATTCCTCTGGGTGAGGGAGATATAGATGATGAATAGGATATATTTTAGCTTTGTATTCAATTCATCTTTATATTCGAATAAATTGCTTAGCCTTCAAGATATCTTATTCCCGACCTTTCACAGTTAAATACCGCCATTCTTAATAAAGACTCCCTATGGCAGAATATGGCAGACGATCGAAGAAGCGACAGGAACAATGGAGGCGAAGGACCCTCAAACAACGGAACTGGTCTTAGCAGAGAAGATCTAATGGCAATAGCTACAATTGTTGCCACAACGCTTCAAGGGTTGGTTGGTCCCAACCACAACCAAGCTCCACCTCCTCCCCCTCAACCCCGTGGGACGAAGTTCTATTACGAGTCCCTCCGCAAGAATAAAGCCCCCACCTTCGATGGGAGCCACGACCCAGAAGTTGCTCAGACCTGGATGAAGAACATCGAGACGCAACTTCGACTTCTATTGTTGCCACAACGCTTCAAGGGTTGGTTGGTCCCAACCACAACCAAGCTCCACCTCCTCCCCCTCCACCCCGTGGGACGAAGTTCTATTACGAGTCCCTCCGTAAGAATAAAGCTCCCACCGAAGTTGCTCAAACTTGGATGAAGAACATCGAGACGCAACTTCGACTTCTGGAGGTCCCAGACGCAGTCAAAGTGGATGTGGTAACACCACTCCTCGACAGTAAAGCTGGGAAATGGTGGGAAGCGGTTGAGCCCACCATGACTGCCAATGGACAAGCTATGACGTGGCAGAGGTTTCGAGAGGCATTCTTGAAACAGTACTTTCCCATGGAAGTACGAATGCAAAGGCTCAGCGAGTTTGAGACCTTCACTCAGACCGCAGACATATCGGTTGTAGAGTATACCTCCAAGTTCAATTCATTGGGCACCTACGTCCCAACGATTATGGCGGATAACACTCTAAAGATGCACCGATACAAGAAAGGTCTAAACAGCCGTATCCAGTCAGCCCTCGCAGTTTACCAAGCCACGAGTCTTGAAGACTTGATGGGAGCTGCAATCCGCATTGATACTGACATAAAGAGACGGGAAGCGGACAACAAAAACAAGCGCCCCCTCAATGCTCAGACTTCGCAAGGTGGGCCTAGGAACAAGCGGCCAAACTTCAACAACCGCGGCTCAGCTCCTACACAGAATAACCATGCGTTGCCCACTTTCTCCTCCTGCGGCCAACGTCATCGTGGAGACTGTCGCAAGCAGAGCGGTGCATGCTTCAAGTGTGGAAAGTTGGGCCACAAAATTGCGGATTGTCCGGAGAACCAAGGCGCAAAAGCTGGATCGAGCAATGCGGATCCGAGCAAGCCAAGGCCTAGGGAGGATAAGCCCAATGCTCGTGTGTTCGTAATGACACAGAAAGAAGCTGAAGACGCCAGCGACGTGGTGGCAGGTACCATTTCTATCAACAAGCTGCCTGCTTATGTGTTGTTTGATTGTGGTGCCATGCATTCGTTCGTATCTAGGAGATTCGCTAAGAAGTTAGGGTTAGAGCCTGAAGTTCTATCTGAACCCTATAGAGTAGAAACTCCTACCAACGCTACCATTGAAACATATAAGATCCATCGAAACTGTGAGATTTCGATAAGCGACCATTAGTTCTCCACAAATTTGATACAACTCAACATGGTCGAATTCGACGCCATCTTAGGGATGGATTGGCTATCTAAGAACCATGCAATGGTGGATTGCCGAGGTAAGAGCGTGAAGCTCCAAACCTTCGACCAAGAAGAGCTGATTTACTATGGGAAGAACAAGGAGCGAAAGTCCCTGCTTTCTGCGGCCCAAGGATGGACAGCCATGAAGACCGGAGAAGAAGTTTTCTTGGCAATGATCCAAGAAATAAAAGAAGGAGACGAGCTCAAGATAGAAGACATCCCAGTAGTGCAAGAGTTTGTAGATGTATTTCCAGATGACTTACCTGGAAAAGTGCCTGATCGAGAAATTGAGTTCGAGATCAACCTAGTTCCAGGGTCGGCACCAATATCCAAGGCACCCTATCAAATGGCACCTGCAGAACTCAAGGAGCTCAAGGATCAACTACAGGAACTGCTGGACAAAAAGCAGATCCGACCCAGTGTGTCACCTTGGGGAGCTCCAGTCTTATTCGTCAATAAGAAGGATGGAACCATGAGATTGTGTATCGACTACCGAGAGTTGAACAAGATCACAATCAAGAACAAGTATCCTCTTCCAAGAATTGACGACCTCTTCGATCAACTCAAGGGAGCTACAACCTTCTCCAAGCTGGATTTGAGGTCAGGCTATCACCAGCTAAAGATCAGGGATGATGATGTCCCTAAAACTGCATTTAGGACAAGGTATGGTCATTATGAATTCACAGTGATGCCATTTGGTCTAACCAATGCACCAGCAGCCTTCATGGACCTCATGAACCGTGTATTCAGACCATTCCTCGACAAATTTGTGGTGGTGTTCATAGATGATATACTAGTATATTCATCAAGCGAAGAATACCACCAGGAACATCTCCGAATTACTCTCCAGACCCTGCGAGATAAACAACTGTACGCCAAATTCAAGAAGTGCGAATTCTGGCTGAAGAGTGTGGCATTCCTAGGCCATATAATTTCCGAAGCTGGCGTATCAGTAGATCCAAAGAAGGTAGAAGCCATAATGGACTGGCCTGCACCTAAGACGGTGACAGAGGTTAGAAGTTTCTTGGGGTTGGCCGGCTACTATCGAAAGTTTGTAGAAGGCTTCTCTTCTATAGCCTTACCACTCACTAGACTCACCCAGAAGAACTCCAAGTTCAACTGGAACGAAGAATGTGAGACAAGCTTCGAGACTCTGAAAACGAAGCTTGCATCTGCCCCTGTTCTGACGTTACCCGTAGGGGACAAAGGCTTTACCATCTACAGCGATGCCTCGAAAGAAGGACTAGGATGTGTGCTCATGCAAGATGGCAGAGTAATTGTATATGCCTCAAGGCAACTGAAGACGCATGAACGCAACTACCCAACTCACGACTTAGAGCTTGCTGCGGTGGTTTTTGCCCTAAAGATTTGGCGACACTATCTTTATGGTGCAAAATGCGAAGTATTCATCGACCATCAAAGTCTCAAGTACATATTCACCCAGAAGGAATTAAATCTGAGACAAAGACGATGGCTCGAGATGTTAAAGGACTACGACTTAACGATCAACTACCACCCACCACCCAGGAAAGGCAAATAAGGTGGCCGATGCGCTAAGTCGGAAGAATATGATCAAGGTGGTATTATCATCGCTCTCAGCCCAACAATGCCTGAGAGAATTGGTCAAAATGAAGCAAGATCAAGACCCCAGCTTGATGAGGCTGAAAGAACAGATCAAGGAAAGGGAATCGCCTGATTTCCGAACGGACCAAGATGGGATCATTTGGATGAACGGACGACTATGTGTATCCGACGCCGATAACCTCCGTCAGGAAATGATGTCTGAAGCACATAAGTCCAAATTCTCAATCCACCCGGGAAGTACAAAGATGTATAGATATTTTAAGGAACACTTCTGGTGGAATGGGATGAAAAGAGACGTTGCCGATTTTGTTGCTAAGTGCCATGTATGCCAACAAGTCAAGGCAGAACATCAAAGACCTGGAGGATTGTTACAACCACTAGAAATTCCAGAATGGAAGTGGGAAAACATATCCATGGACTTTGTAGTGGGTCTACCGAAGACAAGACTAGGCCACGATGGAATATGGGTAATCGTGGATAGGCTAACAAAATCCGCGCATTATCTGCCTGTCCAAATGAACTATGGGTTGGAGAAACTTGCTTCCTTGTACATGGACAACATCGTCAGGCTGCACGGAGTTCCAACAAGCATCCTGTCAGA
>KQ992521.1:376381-397211 GCA_001598015.1 Dorcoceras hygrometricum | reverse complement strand
GCCCCCTCCGCCCACAGTGCAGCCTCCATCTCGGTTGCAACCTCCCGAAACTAAACATAATTTGGTAAGAACACGTCTCAAAATGATTTATTCATTTTTCAATTAAATGTCCCCAAGAGAAATCTGCACCTGAACTCATTGCTTTGTGAAGAATCGGATTTGGAGTCATTGCTGGGGGATTATCCTTGTGAACTTTAACATTCGTAGGAGAATTTTCGATTTTGCTAGGTAGTATGCTAAATGCAGATCTACGCAAGCCTGTCCTTTATGTCATCTTTATGTATTTAATGTTATGATATCATATTGGATAAGTTAGACCCAATTAATTACCCATTGAAAATCTTTCATTAATGCATCAAACATACTTTGTTCAATTTTTGTAGAAAACCGTGTGTGTTTTCTACAACAGTGTGTTCTTTGCTTCAAACAATTGGTCTTGTAATTATCTGAAATTATGTTTCTGATCCCTGCTTTCATTTGTTGTACACTTCAATTCACATGAGTTCTAATTGAATGACATACAATAAATCTGGTGCTCATATCCTACAAGAGCTAAAAGTGAATGTTGGATATGATATATGTTTGTTGATAGCATTATTCACCCTTTAAGATTTCAATTGAACCACACAGATGGAGTGGATGAATTCCTTAGTCTCCCAAGTTGCTGATATAGCAGCACAAGAAAGAGCAATGCTTGCTGACTGTGAATCACTAATGAGCATCACAGCTGCATTTCAGGTGGCTTGTAGAATTTTTTGCACAAGGTCAAATATATATTTTTAACGTTCTCTTGTTTGGCTCATTCACTAATGTCTCAAGGATATTATTCGTGGTATCTTGAGTCGTGATAATTTTTCTTAACGTCTTCATTAGAGCTCTGGTATGCAAAAAGAGGTATAGGCTAGTTCATCTGTCACCTTTTTGATTTAGATAAGCAGTTCCCTAACATCTTTTTTGTTCTGTTTTCACACTTTGTTGTTTCGGTGTATCTTCGTCCGTCAGTTTATTTCCTCATACAACTATAATGTATATGTTAGAAGCATAAATTAGATACTCAGTTAAATGTAATAAGTAGCATTATCAAACAGACAACAGGAACGATGTTGAGTTAAGCGTAGCAAGGGTGAGAGCAGTACTGGATGAGTGACCTCCTGGTTTAACATTCGTAGGAGAATTTTCGATTTTGCTAGGTAGTATGCTAAATGCAGATCTACGCAAGCCTGTCCTTTATGTCATCTTTATGTATTTAATGTTATGATATCATATTGGATAAGTTAGACCCAATTAATTACCCATTGAAAATCTTTCATTAATGCAGCAAACATACTTTGTTCAATTTTTGTAGAAAACCGTGTGTGTTTTCTACAACAGTGTGTTCTTTGCTTCAAACAATTGGTCTTGTAAATATCTGAAACTATGTTTCTGATCCCTGCTTTCATTTGTTGTACACTTCAATTCACATGAGTTCTAATTGAATGACATACAATAAATCTGGTGCTCATATCCTACAAGAGCTAAAAGTGAATGTTGGATATGATATATGTTTGTTGATAGCATTATTCACCCTTTAAGATTTCAATTGAACCACACAGATGGAGTGGATGAATTCCTTAGTCTCCCAAGTTGCTGATATAGCAGCACAAGAAAGAGCAATGCTTGCTGACTGCGAATCACTAATGAGCATCACAACTGCATTTCAGGTGGCTTGTAGAATTTTTTGCACAAGGTCAAATATAATATTTTTAACGTTTTCTTGTTTGGCTCATTCACTAATGTCTCAAGGATATTATTCGTGGTATCTTGAGTCGTGATAATTTTTCTTAACGTCTTCATTAGAGCTCTGGTATGCAAAAAAAGGTATAGGCTAGTTCATATGTCACCTTTTTCTTTTAGATAAGCAGTTCCCTAACATCTTTTTTGTTCTGTTTTCACACTTTGTTGTTTCGGTGTATCTCCGTCCGTCAGTTTATTTCCTCATACAACTATAATGTATATGTTAGAAGCATAAATTAGATACTCAGTTAATTGTAATAAGTACCATTATCAAACAGACAACAGGAACAATGCTACTTGTGTTTTGCTATTTTATTTGTTATTTCGCTTCTCGTGCATCTCTTTCGCAAGGACTAAGATGATCAGCTTGAATGAACTTGGGCAGGTGCAAGAATACAGCCTCAGAACCCATATATTTCAGTCGAGACAAACTTCGAGAAATGGCGAAACCGTCAATTTTTGGATTTTAAATCCTTCTAGAGTTGAAATATGATGCTCACAATTTCAGCTTCGTTTTGTTGGCAATGAGTAGAGTGAGGACTATGGTAACAATTTATCTGTGAATGTATATTGATTTTACTTTCCCCTCTGGTTTCTTGTCATTTTTGCATAGCTTATGTAGAGCTGGTAAGCTGATCTTTGCTTGTTTTTATGTTTTATAGTCGACAGGCACAAGTTTGGCTTTATTCTTTCCATATACTAGCATGAAATAGTGACATGCACGAAAACACCAATGATATAATAAAAAAATTAATATGGATATTTACGTTTATGTTTTAAGAAAAAGATAAACAAAATAAAGAATATCTATCACAAAAACATAGAAATTGGAAAATAAAAATAAAAATCTGAAAATAAAAAGAGCAAGAAAAAAACTATAATAAACAATTATAAATTTAAAAATGGATAATATAAATAAAAAATCTGAAAATAAAATATAACTAAAAGAGTGAGAAAAAAATGTATAAAAAATTATAAAAAAACAATTTTAAAACATTTTCTAAATTGTCAATCCAAACATGTTTTTAACTAATAAAACGTTTTTATAAAATAGTTATCCAAACAGATATTTTTCCTTAAAATAACTTTCAAAATGTTTTATAAGTTTGTTTTAAAAAACACTTTTTAAAAATGTTTTCTAAAAATTTGTGCAAACGGAGCCCTAATAAGTTATACAATAATAACAACAAAAATCAAAGTGGAGAGGGATGGCCGTACCAGCCATTGAATGGGATGCAAACTTGTCTTGCTCACACAGTACCTAGGTCTTAGCGAGAATGGAAATTTGATTTGCAAATCAAACTTCTTTTTACAAGGGTAATGGATTTTATAAAACTCTAATACATATGTCAACTCTAAATTATCTACAAACAGAAAATAAATAAAATTAAAATATAAATTAAAATAAATCAGAAAATATTCAAATCAACTTATATATAAAATAACAAAATTATAATGTTCTTTATAATAATAGTGATAACACAATAAATAAATATTAAACTACTCTCGGCCGCACCAAAACATACACTAACAGCATCTAGTCCCGGAGATCCCAGCAGACTTGATGCGCCCGAGAGTGGGGGGCCTATGATGGGTATGGGCTGAACCATTTGTCTCCTAGACCCAAGTCCAGGCCCAATCCATAAAAGATGATGGGGGCTCAATGGCCTGATAGCAAGTTATCCATGAAGTCACAAAGAAATGGGCCTTCTCAGACAAGGCCCATGAAGCACTCGATGCTCTCTATAAATAGACAGCTCCACCTCATTTTTAAGGTACGTTCTGAATAAGCATCAATTAGTTCTTGAATTGTTATAGCTTACGAGCAACCGCTGACTTGAGCGTCGGAGTGCCTTCGCCGGGATACCTCCCGGCGCCTCTGACTTTGCTTTGTGACGCAGGTAACAACCCACTCAAATCATTCATTGGAGCTCTCGCAGGATCTCAACTTATTTGCTGGGTCGTCGAATCGACCCGTCCGATTTTAGGCAACATCACATGTGATTTTATTAGATGAATATTATTTTTTTAACTGATGTTAGATCCGATCATTGTTTTAGTTGATGGAGTAGATTGTTATATTGGATCTTGAACTTGCTATCTCATGACGTTAGATGAGTTAAAATTATCGACGAATCTGAGAAATCGTTTTTAAATTTTATATTTTCTAAATAAATAATACGCACGGCTGTAATTGGCACCATTAGGCTATTTAAAATGGTGTTAGGAACATTATATGTTGAGTCCTCACATTTCAATTATTTGCTAATATAATTGTAGATTCAATTGTGAAATCATAAATAAATAAACAAATGGAATGAGTTTAGAATTGTAGATTCAGAATGAAATCATAAATAAATAAACAATATCTGGTGTATAGCTTTTGTCTATTCAGAGTTTTAATTGTATAAGTACCACAAAGTCCAAGAGTATGAAACATTCTTTTTTGTTAAATTAATATCTTAATATTTTTGTGTGATTTCTCTTTTTTTTCTTTTTTGAATAAGATGTGAGTTTTAATACTCTAAATGACTCAACAAAGAGAGACAATAGACAGTTGATCTCTCAAAACTTTTCATTTCTTTTCTTTTATTCATGTCTAATCTACTAATAATTAAATATTCTCCAAATTCCTATTGATTGATTGGTTCACATAAAAAACAAGATCATAATGTTTTGCATGACATTCACCGGCTTTTTCCTCACTATCGTCATAATGTTTCAAGAATTTCAATCTTGATATCAAGCTTAGGTTTTTCAAGTGATGTGATTTCTTCCATAAATACAGAAGATTTCTATGATAAGAAGAGACAAGATGGTTTTATCCCAGTAAATTCTGATAATGTATAGCACTCGCAAAGTTAGCTTTTTTTCTAGTACGCAACGGCAAACACTCCATAACTCGGGAAAACGGAAAACAATATGTGAAATATGTCTTCAATACATCATAATGAGGCCCTTCCCAATGTTGTGATCAAATAATAAATGGATCTCTATTTAGCTAGTTTCAAATTCTCTGTTCAAGTAATCTACAAACAACCTCTTTGCACTGTCTGCATCTGAAGGTGGAGGCGGGCCGCTTAAACTTGACTGCCCGGTTAATTTTATGAATGTTCGTCTGAGCCTACGCAGCTCTGGCAAGCTAACAGGTCGTGAAATGTTAACATTTGGTAAACCTGGTCCAAGAGACACACCGTTCAAGGGACCTCCTATAGCCCGAGACTGAGCTTCGACGATCGTATTTGTTATCTCTTGTGTAGCTCTATCGAGCTCATAAAGTGAATTTGCTTCCGTTAACCGTGCACTTTGTGTCGCAATAGTAGGTTGAAGTACTTTCACATCCCTGGTTTTTGAGTCTACCTTTTTTGTTAGATATGTAACAGCATCTACTATAGCAGATGAGGATTTTCCGATGCCATCCCTAGACGGCCATAACTCGAACAATGGGGAATCCCAACGGTTTCTGCTGTCTGGCCTCTCGAATCTTCTCACCAGATCTTCAAAAATTTTGTCATCATAAGAAGAGTCTGATTTCTCCCTGCGTTCTTGATTCCATTTTCGACAAGTGGTCTCTTCAACATCACAATGGAGAACACAATATCGAGTTCCTGCTGCACGAGCCAGACACCAAAGCTCATACCTGTAGCCCTTTATGCTGTTCAACGAATCCACTATGACTACACTATCACGGGATAATGTTCTATCTACTTGGGATCTAAGTACCCCTCTCAAATTCTTTTCTGCCACCATGTCAATATAACTTTGGTTCCGATCAAGGTGAAGCGAAGATTCGTCAATGATTTTAACCGATGGCGTGGATTCTGATTCTTGAAGGGCTTCAGCCAGGCAGGATGCAGCTGCTGATTTACCACTACACGGTTGGCCACATATAATCACCAACGCCATCTGAAAAAATAAAAATAAAAATTCCAAATTTTACACAACATAACTTCATCAACACCATTTCCTCAAGCACTGTATAATTCACAGAAAAAGTGTAAACCTGTGGGTTTCTTTTACGTTCTCATCGCTGCACAATGGATCCTAACTTTCCTATGTATGAAGCTACAAATTAAAATTAGAAAAAAAAAACCCACATAGCAAATCAAAACCAGAACTTGAAAATCAGATTGATTTCAATATACCAATCCAAGAATCAAGTCAGCACTGCCAAACATAATAGCATACTTCTAATTAACTCCATATTCAGGACTAGATACTCCGGGCTTCAACTTCCCTAGTTTATTCCTTAAAGTATTCCCCCTCTTCAGGCGTAAACCAAGCAATCCCAAAAGCTAATACACGAAACCCACAAAAATTATTTCTAGCTTTCTCAAAAAATCGGGTGAGAAACACATTATTTCATCATTAACCAACCAAATCGAGTCATTATTAGAAATGTTCAAGATATACAAAAGGCTGAAAATTGAACCCTTCCAAACAAATTGACTCGACAAGCGGGATTCTTACCCGTCACCTGGAACTACAATGGAATCTAGCTGCTTTGAAATACACAAGGATGGGCGGAACAGAGATTCAATAATTCTCCACAACAGGCAATCTGACTGTCAGTAGTCACGATTTTAGGTCAAACTGTAGAGAAATTAGAATAATGATATCGTTGTACCAGAACGAGGTGCTAGAGTACATGTTTTTATGTAATTTTTTTATATACCAAAAATATGCACGAAATCGGGGTTCACATCTCTTATCTATATCTTCTATATCTTACATGAGATTCCATGTTTTTTGAATTTAATTTTCTCTAACGAGACAACTAAATCATATATTTCATATAAGAGATGCATATAACACATTTTTCTTTTAAAACATTAAGCCATTAATGAGCTAACCCCCTATATAAGTTAGAGGTCCCCTGGCCATACAAATTGGTGCATATAGCACATTTTTTGTTGAGCGTATCAATAAAATCATCCTTGAAAATGCAACATACTTTAAGGATGAAAACTATACGAAATATTAAAATATGATATAATATTTGATTTTCAACGATTTTAGAATTGATACAAGACAAGAGTTGAATATATAATTGGAAAAGTTAATTAATATTAAAATTTGGATAATATCTGACTACTCAAATATCATATTTTAATATTAGAGTTAGGGCAGTTGGAACTTAATTATTATATATTACTATCATTTTTCAATATTTTATATCAATTTTAAAATGACAAATGTGTCATTATTGTCATATATTGAATAATAATATACTAGGATCAACTCCATAGATGATAATAATCGTACATTAAAACTATGTTTTCAATGTTTCGTATTGATTATATCCATTCTTAGTATTCTCACGGTCTCACCCTAAGTGAAGATTCCAGTTTCTTACAACTGTTGGGCACGCATATCAAGTAAAGGGAATTTCTTCAAGATCGATTATACTACACTACACCCTCGTTCGTTCGTCGTCACATGGAATCCCAATCTCCATCCCCAAATCCAAAACCTATAACCCCAGTGAAGCCTACCTCAAACAACAGGGACTTCTTGACCCATCTCGAAATCTACTTAGCCAAGCGAGATGGGGTCGACAAATTGCTTAAAATCTCGCGCTACACCACCAAGATCATCCTCGCTTCATCCATCTTCACCCAACAGCCTCTCGTCACTCGCCTCAAATCCTTCGAATCCAGCGTAGGCATCAGCCGCAAGGCGTTTCGTTTGGGCAAATTCGTCCAAGATGTCAACGCTTTGCGGTCGACCTGTTTGACTGATCGCTTGGACTTGTTTCTTTCAGTTATCGCCTATGGTGGTGAGGGCTTGTATTATTTCATCGAACAGTTTGTGTGGTTGGGAAAAGCTGGGTTAATCGATAAGAGGCACCTGCCCGCATTGCAGAAATGGAGTGCCTGGTGCGAATTTGTGGGGTATTTTGGTAGTGTAAGCTTGAAAGTGCGAGAATTGCGGACGCTTGATGCGGAAGAGAAGTGTTTGGTGTCAAGCCTTGATCTGGCGATGTTGAGGGGGATTGCATGTGAGGAGGAGGAGGGGAAGCTTCGGAAATTGAGAGACAAGAAGGTGATGAAGAGGCTTTCTGTGGTACAAGATTTTGCAGATGGGTTCATGTCTTTGGCCGATAGTAGAGATGGCAGAGGCATGCTATCATCGCCGGTGCTTGTATCAGCCGCTGGCCTGCTGTCGGCTCTCATTAGTTCTCACAAGAATTGGGTTTCGTGCTGAAAGTTTGAAATAATAGCAAGTGGGGGAGTCAGAATGTGAAACTATTGGGAATTTATTGGGTTCCCTTCTTGGTTGTATTAGTTGAAACCAATCTTTTAATAAAGATCCCCTTTTTTCTTGATTTCACGAGTTATGGTCAGCTTCCTGCTTCAGAAATAGTCTAGAAGCCTTTAAGGGGCTCTTTGTAGCTTTATTATAAGTTCGAGAGTGTCGATTCTTTGAGGAATGTAGCATAGCTACCTGTTTTGCAGCTAGATTGAACATAAATGCACGTTTCTTGATTGTCTATTCTCTTACCAGTAGCAGTTTCTGATGTAGTTTTCTAGCAAATTTTTATGGCTGTAGACTGAATCACTGTGTGTCTACCATTTAGAGTTGACACCGAATCAAGCAGAGAACAACAGATGGCAGCATTGAACAGCACAATCATGATTAATGATACTTTGTTTCGGAGTTAGTCTGATGTACAACATATACTGCTAACACAAGAATACTCGGTGAAAATGGAATACTGGAAACAATCATCGAGGAGGGAGGGGAACAAAAAGATCGCATCGGTTCCTGTGTCCACTTGTTCTTCACCGTCGATAACATCGTACAATTTACGCTTCAATTGGTACAGGTGAGGCTGGCAGGAATTTGGGGTTTTATGTAGAAGACGTGGATTTTGGGCTGTGGATGTGTGTACAAGAGCTGTAAGTAATATTAGGGATGAAGGATATTTTAGTAATTTGATACCTCAATAATTTTATAATCCTAATGTTAGTCACCGAACCAAACAAAGTCCCTAAATCTCAAATATTATTTATCCCATCTTCTTTTAAAATTAGAGGAAAAGGTCATATTGGTCCTTTATCTTTAACCGTTTTCTCTTTTAGTCCTATAACTAATCAAATTTCAGTATTGATCATTTAACTTTTCATTTTTATCTATTTTAATCCAATTTTACTAAATTGACCAATTTTGACTTTATATTGCTGATTAGGCGATGTTAGTTTGATGACATGTCAAGAAATTTGAGAATTTTTGAATTTAACGTAATATTAACCTACTTGAAATGATACATTATTGGATAAAAAATATAAACTATAAATAAATAATTGAAAAATACACAATTAAAAAGTCCATGTGTATATTTTCAAACAATATGTTACTAAGGTAAATCATAAATTTCATAAAAAATTAATGTATAAATGCCTATTTAATTTTCATGAGTGGAATGTATGAATTATCGATTTTTGACGGGTGATTTTGATGCAAAAACCTATACAATCATCTAATAATCGTGACACATGGAATTAGTCAGATCATACGAGGTCAGATAACAGAATGTCTTAGTTTTTACTTTGTTAATTATATTCTTAAATAGATTTATATAATAACATTAGGAAAAAGAAAATTGTTGTTTTTAATTGTGCCTTTTCAACTATTTGTTTATAGTTTATATTTTTTTCAATGACGATTAATTCCAAGTAAGATAATATTATGTTAAATTTAAAAATTCCTAAATTTCTTGTCATGCCATCAAACTAACATCGCCTAATCAGCAATTTAAAGTCAAAATTGATCAATTTAATAAAATCGGATTAAAATAGATAAAAATTAAAAGTTAAAGGATTAATACTGAAGTTTGACTAGTTACAGGACTAAAAGAGAAAACAGTTAAAGATAGAGGACCAAAATGACTTTTTTGCCTTAAAATTATCATTCAAACTAATCCTTCGTTATCAATAACATCCACCCTACCAAGCAGAGCCATAGTGTATCACTACTCTTTCTCAGTAACATATTTTTGTTATTTTATTTCTATATTATGAATAGCTGGCAACAAAGAAATTGTTAGAAAAATCATTTCAAAATTTTATTGTAATACAATTCTTAATTTTGACATCAAAATTATTCAACAGAACGTGCCAAGGATGCTGGTATACATCACAGTAAGAACTATGTAAAATAGAATAATCAATGTCTGAACATTTGGCATGATCTCAAAATTATTTGAAACCATCAAAAATTTTGAAAAAAAAAATTGCTACATAAAATAATTGTTCAAGCAATCATTATAAAATCTGAAAAACTAAACCTAAACATTCTTAATTTCAATGAATTAACCACATCTCAGATGTTCATATAATATAAAACATTTTTATGCATAAACCATTACATGTAGGATATTTATTACCTAACGACTATGAATAAATAAGTTGACATTTCAAGGTTAGCATACGATACTGTCACACACTCAAAACGAAAAACTTTCTATGTTGAATGCTAATGTTTTCATCGATAAATCTTGTTTTTTTTCGACAAAATCAATAAATCTTGTTCAGTAAAATGAAATTT
Source organism: Dorcoceras hygrometricum (assembly GCA_001598015.1). Taxonomy (NCBI): domain Eukaryota; kingdom Viridiplantae; phylum Streptophyta; class Magnoliopsida; order Lamiales; family Gesneriaceae; genus Dorcoceras; species Dorcoceras hygrometricum. The sequence goes on along the minus strand of KQ992521.1, from coordinate 386,888 downwards.
AGTGCGCCAACTGAAACATAAAATCTCTTTTTTCGTTCATACCACTGCTTTACAAAATGACGAGATTAGAACTTCAACCAAGCTTGCAGCTTGCCGAGAACAGTCTTCTGTAGCCTCTTTCTACCACCGCTCTGTGGCTTGCCTGCTCGGCTGAGCATCCGTCACTTGGCCCTTGTCAAAACCAGAATGATTGCCATTCTGAAACCTCCCATTGCTAGTGACTCGGTTAGTATCCTGTCCCCTAGGATGATTGCTTTGAAATCGCGCCCTTGGTGGAGACCTTCCCTTGCCTTTGTTATTACCTGCAGATAGATGTTATGATCGGACATCAGCATTGGAGAGGAATAAAAAATGTCGTCATTATTCGAAAATTTGTTCGAGCAATTGTTTCGTGCACACGCTGGTGTAGCTAAAGCAGAATCATAGTAGAACAGTTCAAGAAAGAAGTTGAAATCCCAGAAAAATGACTAGTGTGACCAGAATCAAGAAACATAAAGCATATATCATCATGAAAAGGGATGCAGAATATAGCCACATCTCAAGTAACAATGTATTCATCTTATAAAATTATCCAGGCGATTTAGTGATACATAAAGCCTATGATGGTTTGGAAGGTTACCTTGATTGGATGCCTTCTTGTACGAGATGTAAGATTCCTTTTCGCCAAAGTAAATATGGTGAGCCTGAAAAAGACCAGCCGAATGATCAACGGGTTACGAGGAGCAACGGTTTCGGATAATGTATTAAATTCAAGTAGGTACTCTTGAGATGGTAGAATTATCATTGGAACATGTACCTCTACTGCACGACGAGCAGAATCTGGAGACTCAAATTCCACAAATCCACAGCAAAACCCGTCCTGGCAACAAATCACAACCCAAATAAGTAAAGACAAGAAAAACAATAATTGTACTTAAAAAAAATAAAGAACCCATGCATACCTCATGTCTTCTGATCTGGATGCTATCAACACCTCTCCTAACTGGTCCAAATTTTTTAACTTCTTCGGCAATCGCTTGTTTAGTGACGTCATAAGGTAAGTTTCCAATGTATATTCCACGCCCTGTGTTTATATTTCAAATAATTTATACTGAATGGTTTGGAAGAATGAGGAGCAGCATAACTTCTAATCCAGACAAAGTTACCTTCACCATAGCCATTAGTAGCATTTGATACTTTCGAAGATCCATTACCAGGTGGAGAAGATGCTCTTGGAGTTGATATCGCAGTTTTATAGTCGGCTTTTGGAGTTGAAACGATTGTTTTATAGTCAGCTTTTAAAGGAATGCTAACAGATTTTGGCGATGTCTCATGATTAGTTTTTGCCAACTGCAGATATACATGCCGTTAGTTGATTTGCGGATGGCTAAAGAATTGACATAGAAATCTTAAAGTAGATATGTTCAACTAACATACAATTGATGCATAGGTAACTTTTGGAGCATTCTCTTTAATGTCAGACACAGGTGCAAGAGTTGAATTTGTGCCCTCATGTGAAGCCTCAGAAGAAATGTTTATTGGGCCAGATTCTTTCAAAACAAGAGGACTCGATTTTTCCTCCACATTTCCATTGTTATCAACTTCGATTTCAGTTTGAGCCGATTTATGGCAAAACGATGTAGTGCTAGGAGCTGGAAATCCACGAAAAAGAATTCAGACAATGAACCACACGAAAGATACGATACTATACAGTTCTAAGTAAAATCGGAAGGTGTGGCCAGGATCGAGATAAGACCTGAATTTGGAACTGGCGCAGCTTGATCAGTTTGATTGCTTTTGCCATCATCAGGGACAATGTTTGTTATTGGCTCACATATGTCGGCATATCGAAAAATATCATTCAAGACATAGAAGCCTCTCTCTTGTTTTGCCAAAAAGAACATTTGGCTAAAATTCTTCTTTCTATTATCTTTTCCAGTCAAAACTCCTGTCACAGCAACTATGACTCCTCCATCCTTAGAATATTGTGTGTCCACGTATTTGAGATGAACAGGCAAATTTTTATAATCCGAAGACATAATCTTGTCATCTATTCCCTGCATTGAGATAATAAGCATATCTGTCACACTTCAGTCAAGCAAGTCATGAACTGGAAAAAATTCCGTCGTAAAACTATGCTAATACCACAGCAAACATCTACGGCGCAGGTTCTTTCTATATTACTTACACGTAATGTTGTCACTGACGTCATAGCACCATCAGGTTCCGCCCAGCCTAGCTGGCTCGATTCCTGATAAAACTTGTGGACATTTTCAGGGGATATTTCGAGCAATGCGTAGTATTGCTTTACAAAGGAACTGGCCACATTTTGGGCAGAAAGTCCTGATTCAGTCACCATCTCTGCAAAATTTAACAAAACTTATTGTCATCAAGATTCTCTGAAAAAGTGTAGAACACAACCTCTAATGCAGTATTCTGCTCGAGTAAATAATATAGACATTGAATGCAGTTGTCAGTTGAGAACAACATAATAGTCTGAAGGATAACAATGATAAATATCATTCAAAAAATTTGCTAGATGCCCCCACGGCACTGAGAACCTCATCAAAGAAGCACTTAGAAATATAAGGTTGGTTGATTATCAAAATGGCATGATAGGATTTTCAAATAGATATACTTTTGAGATAAAATCTTGCATTTAAGACACATATAAAGTAATGATAAAACAGAATCTGCAGAAAATTCGACTACGTGGACCGTTACGACAAATAACACTCCCATTAAGCATGAAGTGATTAAAAAACATAGCATTATAGCCTCAGAGGCAACAAAAGGAAACTCAAAGCCCAAACTAAAATCGGATACTCTAATTTACTTAACAAACATGATGGACAGCAAGGCAACCCAATGATATACCATAAAATCGACATGGACCAACTTCTTTCGATTCTCAACGGCTACAAATTTTCTAAAAAAGATAACAAATACTCTAATTTACTTGACAAACATGATGAACAGCAAGGCAACCCAAGAAGAGAGCATGACAGAAATAACCACAAAAGACCAGAAAAATCCAATCCATAAGAATCAGTTCCAATTTATATCTCAAAATGGTTGAACAAACTCAGATTCTTGAACCAATCTAATGCCAGAAAAACGAAAAAAAAAAGGTACCCAATGTCCAACGCAGAACGTACAAAAAAAAAATCAATCATTTGACAAAGATAGTCCATGTATTATTCAAATCCATTCCAAACAACACAGACGCACCAAGAAACAGGTCCAGTATTTTTATCCAATTCAAACCCATAAATCAGCCAACATGTACAACAAATAAGAAAAACCAATCATATAACTGAAAATCCCACAAAACCTGCGGCCAGATTCCTAATACAGGGGCTGTAATAAGAGAAACACAGGGAGAAAAACATGGATTTCCGACCTTTTGCAACGGATACTTCGAAAACGCCGTCAGAAAGCTAAAAGGATTCTTCAACTTCAAGAATCCAAGAATTTTTTTTACGAGTTTTATCAGTGAAAAGGTCGCAGAAAAGAGAATCTGAAGGGGAAGAGAGGAAAAGGCCGAGATTTTGTAGCGAGGAGTAAACAGTATGCGCAGTAAATAAAAATACAAACAATTTTCGGGCCGAGTGTATTATAGAGAAAGAAAAATGTAGCGGTGGGATACTCATACTAGGATTCATTTCTCACTCCAAATCAAAACTGGGATTCTGGTTTCCCTTTTTTATCGAATTTTCCTTGTGTTGTTTGGGTGGAATTTTATCACGTTTGGGAATTCGTTCGTTGACAGGGTGTGACTTGTGAGGGGCCACTCGGAGACTTTAAGGTAGCCAAGTTTTTTATTATTTTATTTATTTTATATAGATTCTTTGTATATATTCTGCGATGTTGACCAGTTTCACATAATTTGGAATCGGACATTGCAATTGTTGACCACTTTCTTGCCATGTAGGAGTTGACTGGTTTAAACAAAATGGTCCAAATAGTTTAAAGAATATGAAATGATGATAGCTACAAGTACGAAATCTCGAGTTTGCCGATAATCTCTCAGGAAAGATGAACTCGTTGTTATTAGAACCCGTCGGACCGGGGGTTTGCCAATAATTTGTCACGAAATATGAACGCACTGTTTTTTGAATCGTCTAATCGGACCAATTTGACCGCGAACTAGTCATTTATACGGTTCAGTTAAGATATAATAATCGTTTTATCGGTTTTTCATTTATTTTTATTTTTTAAAAATTGGTTTCTTATTATTTTAATTTATAACAATAATATTTTGTTATATATTTGCATACTGCTCAGAATTTGAACCATTAAATTTATTTTTATCTACTTTATAAATATTCTAGTTTTTAAATTTTAAACTTACTATTTATTATATTATATTAATAATTTGTTAATATAGGGCATTCCAGGTAGACCGTCCGATCTATCGGTCAAATCGATTGGACCTTTTTTAAAAGCTAAATCAGTTGACTTACCGATCTGGTTATGAAAATATTCATAAACTATCTCTATGATATCTTGAGATTCTTTATAATCTTTTGGTATGTTTTTAAAGTTTGAGCATATTTAACATGAAAACACATAGATAAGGGTGTTTGCACAATTTTTCATATATATGGTGTGTTAGGTGCACTAAATTGTGTAGAAGATATTGAAAATTTAAGGTTTTGTTTGGACATGTTCTTTAAAAATGTTTTTTAGTGTTTTTAAAGTAAAAAAACTTAAAATATGTGTTTGGATAAGATTTTTATAGAATGCTTTTGAAAAATATTTTTTAAAAACTAGTTTTGAAGTACACTTTTTTAAGAATAAGTGAAAGTTGTTTTATAATGTTTTAGAATACAAAATATAAGTAATTTTATACGACTCGTCAATTAAATTTTTTTTATTAGATTAATTTTTTAATGTTATTTTAATACTATTCTTAATCATAAATCATTTCTAAAATAATTATCTAAAAATATTTTAATTTAAAAATAATTTTATAAAATAATTAAACGCATACTTACTTTTAAAAAAACTTTCAAAATATTTTACAGATTTTTTAAAAATATTTTTATAAAAATATTTTAAAAAACTTGTCCAGCGGAGCCTAATTTTTCTGACGAATCAAACTAATAAAGTTTTAAATTTGACTGTATGTTATAATATGTTAAACTAATATGAACAAAAACTATAAAGAAATTAAGAAGATGACACTGAAATTTCTGAAAATAGCTAATATGATTATTTACAATAAATTATAGGAATTTATAAAGAAAAAGATGTGGTGAAATATGGAATTAGAATAACAAGAAATACTAGAATGTTAGATTAAAATGACAAAGGTGCTAGAATATGGTATTGAAATTGTAGAAGTTTGCAAGTTGATGCTTGAGTTTTTTTTTATTGATTCCGTCTCCGTTCTGCCGATCTCTTTTGTACATATTCTTGAGAGTTCTCACACTACTGCCATTATTTATCCCACGATCTCCCGTAATAGATAACCCAGTATAAGAGAATCCAATTAATTTAAAATACCTGAAGAAAATATGGACTCTTTCTTATGCAAACTAGTCTGGTAAAATATATTTCGAATATTCTTTATTTTTCTCGGAGTTGAGCTTGCAAATTCATCAATCACTTTAGTAGTCCGATTCTTTTTTTTTCTACGACAAACCAATCTTGTAAACATGTTACCTGGCCAAGAGTTTCTGCTTTTAAATTAGTTCGTTGCACCCCAATGATTCGATCACACGTTGAGCAAGCAGATTCGGAAGTAAAAGTTGAAGCTTGTACGAGTAGAATACCTTTTGCCATTCTTGCTAAAATAGGATAAAGTCATGAATTTACTTTCCACCACTCCAAAACATCAAAGTTTTCGGGAGTTCCAAAATATTGACTCAAGTAGAGATGAATCTCATTTGAATTTATTCTTGTTGTCGATTCCTTTGAACTTTTGTTGCTTGAAATTTTGGCAAAAGTTGAGGGCTTTCATTTTGCCTTGTTGTGTCGGCCTTTCCTCCGGCTGTTTACTCGATGTATCATGTTCGTTTGTATACAAATAAAACAATTCTTGGAGAGAACGCATGATTGACTTCTTATGATAGTCAACAATCTTTCCAAGAAATTTAGCAAAATAGTCAAAAAATATATGAAAACAACTTGACCTTGACTAAGATCAAGCAAGGGTATCAAGCCATGCACAAGTGGGATAGTCTCCCAATATTTAAAAATTTGTCCTCCATACTTGAAACAAAAAAACTCGAATGTGCATTCTCATGAAATACAACGTGTGATCGAATCATGTTTTAAATGAAAGCTCTCCCTACACTGTCACAGCAAAAACAACGTGACAGCAGGAATTTTGATTTTGAAAATCAAAACAGATTTTGGGAAGAACCGTATGTAACAACATGATATGATTTTGAAAAAGCTGAGAGAGTGCTTCTGCTTTAGCTTATAATATACAGACGAGAGATTAAAAAAAACTCTCCCTATCTTTTATAATATAAGCTCAACTCTTTTAAAAATTGAAGCACCAGCTGAAATTCCGCATAACAGAAAGTTTGAAAACTATCAGAGCACTTTAAAAATTGTTTCAAATAAACATGTGCTACTGAGTCACTCACATATGAAGAACCAGAAAGAAAATGTGACAACTAAAGCTCAGATTTTCATATCTCCTATTTCGTCCCATGTGCTTTTCACCGAGCCTCGCTCCAGGTGAACTTATAGCCCAACCGAAATAGGATCTTGGCATCCGCACGGAGCTCGCGCATTCCGTGACAGTTCATCAAGAGAAAACCAGTTCTATATATAAAACAAATCATTTTCATCTGGCCTTCATAATATAAGCTTCTCAAAAACATTTAAAACATTAAAAACATAGCACATGCGTTTTAAAATAAGTGCTCGTTCAAAGAACAATCTGCTCTGATACCACTTGTTAGGTCCGAAAATCAGGATATTTAATGTTAGCAAGCGCTACTGTCAAAAATTAAAAATTTTGTGCTGCTATTATGAGGTGCAATACCTCGGGTTCTTGAACATTAAAACAGAGCACCGAAGACAGATCTGGTATGTATAAACATGCGGAAAACACCAGAACTGAATCCTAATTTTTAAAACGTTGCGAATAGATTTCTGTAAACAGAAATCTGTTCGACTTACTGTGTGTGCAATGGTGTATGCGTGAGTGCTAAATGTAAAATGCATATGCGGAAAGCTTAAAGAAATGGACCAGCTGTTTGTTTATGGAAGTTCGGTACGTCTCCCCTTCTTCCTCCTCGGAAGGATCCACTAGAAGATTTGATCTATACATCGTGTACAGACCCGATCCCGCAACCAACAGCTGCGAGAACTCCTAGACTCTACCATCCCTCGGCTGTTCACTCAATCACTTGTTTAACGCCTCTGTGAGAAAGGCTACAAACACAGAGTTTAACGTCGTCGTGCTTGGACGGGATCTGATTTTGTATTGGGTTTGAGATTCATTCACTATACAATGAATGTGAATGAATCTCTGTGTGTGTGAGATTTACGGTGTAAGCACAACTTTCGAATGAATAAATCTCACACACTAGGGAAATGCTCTACAAAAGCTGATTGATACTCAGCAGTAGACACTCGTTATGCTCTCCTCTCTAATGGCGGTCTACTGCTTCGTCTCCAATTTTCTTCCCTCTGTTTTTGCACTCTGAATCATCATCCAGTCCACTTCTTCCTTCAAATCTTCTCCCTTAAATAGCCTCTGTTCAAATTCAATTCGTTGGACACAAGTTCTTCCCGTTGAAAGATGTTCTATAAAGTACCGACAGGGAGTTGTCCTTGTGTCCTTTTTTTTGCAGGTTTTTTGTCGTCTTCAACATTTGAACTAAGCTCAGCAGTTGACATCCAGCTTTAGTGAATCTTCATAATATAATTCGTCAACTGCTTCGCTACTGATTGTATCTTCAACTACTGCGTCTGGTTATTTCCTTTAGCTTCTTTGCGTCTGGATTCTTTGCGTCTGGTTGTAACTATCAGCGTCTTGTTTGCAACTCTTCACTACGTCTGCTTTTCCTGCGTCTGGATTTCATGTCGACTGGATATGCAAAACACTGTAGCCTGCGACTGGGTATACTGTAGCTTGCGACTGGATTACCCAAATACTGGTTAATTCAAACTCCAACGTTTTAACTAATCCAAACGACATCGTTTGCTATACATCCTCAACTGGTTAAACACTGTAGCTCTCGTCTGGATGTACTGTAGCTTGCGTCTGGTTTTTATCCTTGATGAGCAACGGCTGGTTCTCTTTTAGTTTCACTGTAGCTACCTGCTGGTTTCCCTTAGAAGATGTACCTGCTGGTTATCACAAAAACCATCGACTGAATCTTAGCGCGAAGGCAAAACGCTGTCGTATCCATTTATCCAAACGACATCATTTTGCTATCGCTAACTTCAAGTACCATCGACTGGTTATACTGTAGCTCACTGCTGATTGTGATGACATCACTGCTGATTGTGATGACATCACTGCTGACATCATCATCGCTGATCCATCTACTGATTCTGCTTACGTCACTACTGCTGATCATCTTGTTGTCTGCTGATATTGCTGACGTCATCATTGCTGATCACAACTTCTTTCTATCAGCAATGCTGACGTCATCGTTGCTGATTCCAGATTCCTCTTCACATCGATGTCTGATTCATTCACGCTTGCGCAGAAGCTGGTTTTTGTTCTTCACAACTGGTTCCAGACTTCAACTATTTAGAGAACCAGATTTCTTCAATCTTCACACGATCAGACTTCTACTGTTCATCTTCTTCTTCGAACATTATCTTGTTGTATTACCAGCTAACATCTGTACACTAAGTAGAAGCATTAGTAACACAATAACAGGTTTTGTGTAATTCAAAACTTAATCTAGATCTATTTACACAGATCCATCAATACCAGAAAATTTTTTGGACACCTCTTTAAAAATTTCCATCAAAGATATACAATGAGTTAAGATAATAAGTTTCAGTCAATAATAAAGCTTTTGCTGCAATATCTCTATAAAATAGAGTGACAAAATCTTTAAAACATAATAAAATACTTAGCAAGTGATATAGGGAATTTAATCGAGTTTCAATAGGCTAGGAGAATTTTGTAAATCTAACTCCATTGAAATACATAGTTACTTCCGATCATGACCATATCTTCTTTCATGTAATAGTTTTCCATGTGCTTTGAATTTCTATATTAGTTCATAAAGCATCATCGAATGCACATTTAACACAAGTTTATTACATGGCATGCACATCTAACATGAAAAAATTCACAATCTAAAATTGTCTTTAATGATTCTTTTAGGTATCTGATCGCAGATTTATTGACACTCGCATTATCTAATTTTACAGACATTATTTTATTTTGTATGCTAAAAAACTTTAGCAATATCTCAACAGAAAAATCAATAGTGTAATCGGAACGTGACGAGACTAATATATCTAAAGATAAAACTTTTTTGCAATATCAGTACAACTTAGTTCACAATGGTCAGTACAACTTACGAGGTTAATTCAGCTTACGAGGTGGGTTGGTCAACCCAGCTTAGGATGGTCAACTCAGCTTGCGGGAGATCTGTTAGAGTAGATGTCCAACTAGCCAACTTGTGGCGTGTGGGTTTTATAGACTCTTGTATGAAACGATCTTTATATATGATATTCGCATTTGTTTATGGCGTTCTTTATTTTCATTATGATTATAATGTTAACAATTGTGTTGGATAATGACCTAGAATGCGCCATAGTGTATGTTAGATGTGATAGTGGGTATGACGGCTATCATGAAACACATCTAATAGTCACTGTGTATTCTGAACTTGTTCCTAGTCGATTGGGCCGTCAAAATGAGGATAAGGCCGCCCGAGCAAGAGACTAGCATCTGCGATGCGAAGTACCATATTTCATTGGTAGGGAACATTGTGATGTTCTGAGCATGCAGATGGATAGTGACCTGGTGATCTATCGAACTACCCTCGTTCGGACTTTCCAAGTGGTTACCCATTTGTCGAGTGGATAAGTCCGAGATCTGGTTGTACTGATTAGTCCTCATGACTCGAAACTTCATTGAAACTCTACATGATAGGCGTCTCACATTGACCCGTTTGCCGACTCACTTGGGGTCATAAGGCGTCGGGATTGGGTGAGACCCCGATGCATGTAGGAGTCGATGCATCGTTGTCGAGGATTCACCGCTCGCCCTTATGCGTGGATATCCTATGCTATCTGAGGAGATAATAGTGTGATAAATCTCTGGCCAGAGTACTAGAGATGCATGTAGGAGTCGATGCATCGTTGTCGAGGATTCACCGCTCGCAGAAATGCGTGGATATCCTATGCTATCTGAGGGGATAATAGTGTATAAATCTCTGGCCAGAGTACTAGAAGTGTTTTAGGTAAATGTGTTTACCTAGTTACACTCGCGATGTCACTATTCGATCTCCAAGATGTACGCATAGCTATCGAATCTATAGCGACTCTCGATTTACCAATGGTCGTTGATCCGATCGGGATATATGGA
>KQ992521.1:329767-370664 GCA_001598015.1 Dorcoceras hygrometricum | reverse complement strand
TCCACACCAAGGCAGTGGATAAGACTCCATATGAGATGTGGATGGGCAAACCACCCAAATACTCATACATGAGGATTTGGGGATGTCCTTCTTACGTGAAGCAGACAGTGGGAGATAAGCTGGAGACGGGAGCCATCTTATGTTACTTCATTGGGGATCCAAAGAATCTCATTGGATGCACTCGAAACGACGGTAATGTTGTTGAACAATGTCCACACCAAGGCAGTGGATAAGACTCCATATGAGATGTGGATGGGCAAACCACCCAAATACTCATACATGAGGATTTGGGGATGTCCTTCTTACGTGAAGCAGACAGTGGGAGATAAGCTGGATACGAGATCCATCTTATGTTACTTCATTGGGTATCCAAAGAATTCCATTGGATACTACTTTTACTATCCCAGCGAAACAAAAGTGTTTTTTTCTAGGAATGACACCTTTATGGAAAGGGAATTCTACTTGATAGAAAAGGCAAGATAGTAGAACTCGAAGAGGTTCGAGAACCAACTGAAGTACCAAGTGAATCTCCTGCACCTACAGAGCCAGTACCAGAAATGGTCGCACCTAGGAGGTTCCAAGGGCTCCTGAAAGATATGGTTTTCTCCTTGAAGATGATCAAAGTGATCAAGTTGTTGGATCTGATCCAAGAACCTTCAAGGAGGCAATTTCCGATGCTGATTCAAATTTGTGGCTTGAAGCAATGCAGTCTGAGTTTGACTCAATGCATGCGAACCAAGTTTGGACTCTTGTTAACCCTCCCGAAGGAATTGTTCCTATGGGGTGCAAATGGGTATACAAGAGGAAACTTGGGCCTGATGGTAAGGTAATGACCTACAAGGCACGACTGGTCGCGAAAGGTTACACTCAAAGGCAAGGTGTTGACTATGATGAAACCTTTTCACCAGTCGCAATGTTCAAGTCGATTAGAATCTTATTAGCCATAGCCGCATGGTACGACTATGAGATATGGCAAATGGATGTGAAAACTGCGTTCCTTAATGGAAACATTAAGGAAGAGATCTATATGATGCAGCCTGAGGGTTTCACAACTGTAGGAAGTGAGCATAAAGTATGCAAGCTTCAGAGATCGATCTACGGTCTCAAACAAGTATTGAGAAGTTGGAACCTGAGATTTGATGAAACAATTAAGGAATTTGGTTTCATCAAGAATCCCGAGGAGCCATGTGTATATAAGAAGGTAGTTAAAAGCACTGTGACATTCCTCGTACTTTATGTTGATGACATTCTACTCATTGGGAATGATGTAGGAATGCTGCAGTCAACTAAAGTATGGTTATCTAGTAGATTCTCGATGAAGGACATGGGTGAAGCATCCTATATTCTTGGAATACAGATCTATCGGTATAGATCGAAACGGATGCTCGGACTCACCCAAGCTACCTACATCGATACCATACTTAAGCGGTTCTCTATGGAAGAGTCCAAGAGAGGACACCTACCTATGTGCCACGGGGTCACTCTATCTAAGTCTATGTGTCTGAAGACTGATGAAGAGATAGAGAGTATGACACGTGTGCCATATGCCTCGACAATAGGTAGTATTATGTATGACATGATCTCAACTAGACCGGATGTCGTATATGCTCTGAGTGTCACGAGCCGCTACCAGGCCAACCCCGACCAATTGCATTGGAAGGCTGTGAAGGATATTCTTAAGTACTTGCGAAGGACTAAGAATATGTTCATGGTCTATGGGGGTGGTGAACTGAAATTTGAAGGCTACACTGATTCTAAGCAAGACACCATCGCGGATGATTCGATGGTGACGTGGATGATTCGAAGTCTATCTCTGGATTTGTATTCATGCTCAATGGTGGTGCCGTCTCTTGGAAGAGTTCCAAGCAAGACACCATCGCGGATTCAACCACTGAGGCTGAGTACATCGCAGCATCAGCTGCTGCTAAGGAGGCGGTTTGGATAAGGAATTTCGTCCAAGAGTTGGGCGTCATTCCTGATGGAGTTGGTCCAGTCCCGGTGTACTGCGATAACACGGGTGCCGTTGCACAAGCAAAGGAGCCTAGGTCTCACCAAAGATAAAAACATATACTGAGTAAATGCCACATAATCCGGGATATTGTGGCTAGAGGTGACATAGCAGTTGAGAGAGTCGCCTCTGCGGACAACGTTGCTGATCCACTTACGAAGCCCTTGCCAGGACCGTTGTTTGAAAAACATCGCGAAACAATGGGACTGCGTCTGATGAGTAGTGGCTATAGGGAAAGTGGGATATTGTTAGAGTAGATGCCCAACTAGCCAACTTGTGGCGTGTGGGTTTTATAGACTCTTGTATGAAACGATATTTATATATGATATTTGCATTTGTTTATGGCGTTCTTTATTTTCATTATGATTATAATGTTAACAATTGTGTTGGATAAAGACCTAGAATGCACCATAGTGTATGTTAGATGTGATAGTGGGTATGACGGCTATCATGAAACACATCTAATAGTCACTGTGTATTCTGAACTCGTTCCTAGTCGATTGGGCCGTCAAAATGAGGATAAGGCCGCCCGAGCAAGAGACTAGCATCTGCGATGCGAAGTACCATGTTTCATTGGTAGGGAACATTGTGATGTTCTGAGCATGCAGATGGATAGTGACCTGGTGATCTATCGAACTACCCTCGTTCGGACTTTCCAAGTGGTTACCATTTGTCGAGTGGATAAGTCTGAGATCTTGGTTGTACTGATTAGTCCTCACGACTCGAAACGTCATTGAGACTCTGCATGATAGGCGTCTCACTTTGACCCATTTGCCGACTCACTTGGGGTCATTAGGCGGCGGGATGGGTGAGATCCCGATGCATGTAGGAGTCGATGCTTCGTTGTCTAGGATTCACCGCTCGCTTTCATGCATGGATATCCTATGATATCTGAGGGGATAATAGTGTATAAATCTCTGGCTAGAGTACTAGAAGTGTTTTAGGTAAATTGGTTTGCCTAGTAACACTCGCGATGTCACTATTCGATCTTCAAGATGTATGCATAGCTATCGGATCTATAGCGACTCTTGATTTACCAATGGTTGTTGATCTGATCGGGATATATGTGTTGAAAGGACCGTACTGTACGCTAACCACGACCAACTGGTTTTGCAGGCACTATCAGTGATATGTTAGAGTAGATGCCCAACTAGCCAACTTGTGGCATGTGGGTTTATAGACTCTTGTATATGACAATCTTTATATATGATATTCGCATTTATTTATGTGGCATTCTTTACTTTCATTGTGTTGTATGATAATTAACAATTGCGTTGAGTAAAGACCTAGAATGCACTAAAGTGTATGTTAGATGTGATAGTGGATATATGTGTTGAAAGGACCGTACTGTACGCTAACCACGACCAACTGGTTTTGCAGGCACTATCAGTGATACCTAGGGGATCATGGCGCGATGTTGCTAGACGCTTTACCATGATCCGTTGGGCAAGTCCGAAATTGTGATTTCGGAGCCGCAATGGTTGTGGGCCCACGGCTAGCTGTATCCCTGAACCATTGAGGGTCACACAAGTACTAGATTCATGATTCCCGCACGGAAACTGAGCTCAATTTGTTGAGCATACGAAGAGGTTTTTAGGGAGTGCGACTTCCTAAAAGTCAACAGGGGTAAAATTGAGATTTCCCACTGTTGAGGGGCAAAACGGTCATTTTGGACTAGATATCTGAAAAATGGTTTTTCACATCATAATATTCAGTTTTAGAAACTGATTCGGTCGGTCCGATCTGATCGTCGATCGGAGTTATGATGAAACCGTGGTGATTTAAATGAACCGAGTGCTCATATATGGACTTGGGCCTGACCCAAGTCCAATGGACCGGTTCAAGCCCATGTATACATATTATATGTTAATATTGTATTAGGGCTTAATCACTTGTAACACAACTCATAACCTAGCCTCCATCTAGACCACTCGGCCGCCCCTCTCCTCTCACCCCTCTCTCGGCCGCGCCGCCGCCCCGCCGCCGCATACGTTGATCGGACTTGTTCCGATCAGCTTGACGAGGAGTTTCCGTCTGTGCCAAAATCCATTAGCTTTCTAGTGTAGGCTGATTGGAGGAAGATTGAATCTGGTCGTGGACCTGATTGATGATCTACCGCCGCCTACAGTTTGAAGTGCCGATTTCCTCGTGAAACTGGTCGGAGCCAGACGCCTCGCCGCATACGTTGATCGGACTTGTTCCGATCAGCTTGACGAGGAGTTTCCGTCTGTGCCAAAATCCATTAGCTTTCTAGTGTAGGCTGATTGGAGGAAGATTGAATCTGGTCGTGGACCTGATTGATGATCTACCGCCGCCTACAGTTTGAAGTGCCGATTTCCTCGTGAAACTGGTCGGAGCCAGACGCCTAGACGCCAGCAAGGTAACTATCTACGAACACCCTATGAATGTTTGTAGATTTATTATTAATGTATTGAACACTTTCCGGGCAAATTTTTTTTGTTTTTCCGCTGTGCCCCGGGAAGTGGGATCCGGATCTGCCGCCGCTATCCCAACAGGATCAACTCAGATTAGGATGGTCAACTCTGATCACAGGGATCAACTCAGCTTAGGATGGTCAACTCAGATCACGGGGGTCAACTCAACTTCGGATGTTCAACTCAGATCGTGGGGGTCAACTCAGCTTATGGTGCCACTTCAGCTTACGGTACCCACTATAGTTTATAGTGCTCACTGTAATTTATGGTGCCACTAAAGCTTACAATGCCCACTATAACTCGTGGTGGTTACTTCAACTCGTGGTGGTCACTTCAGCTTACGACTTAAGCAGGGGGAAACAGCTTACTACTCAAACTCACGAAACACAGCTTATGACTTAAGCAGAGATCGTAACATGACATACGATTAACTGTATTTTGCGTGCTTAATTTTAACCACTTTTTAAATTCTGCATACACAGTAGCAAATTTCAGGAAGTGTAGATCGCCAATATGTTGGGAAGAAGTGGGGGAGAAGCAGTTGTATTCTCCAGAATTTGTGTATAAAATGAGGGATCAAGTTGATTTAATTCGACAACGTATGAAGGCTGCACAAGATCTCCAAGCTAGTTATGCAAACCGAAGTCATAGGCCTCTAGAATTTCAAGTTGGTGATCGAGTGTTCTTGAAAGTTTCTCCTTTCAGAAGTGTTATGAGATATGTACACAAGGGAAAATTAGCTCCTTGTTATGTTGGACACTATGAGATTGTGGAAAGGATCGGTCCTTTGGCATATCATTTGTTGTTGCCACGTGAACTGTCCTCATTACATGATGTGTTTCACGTGTCTATGTTGAGGAAGTATGAGCCGGATCCTTCCCATGTGGTACAAAATAACGAGGTAGAGCTAGATGGAACGTTGAGTTATGTTGAGCATACCTTGCAAGTTCTGGACAAGAAGGAGAAAAAGCTCAGGAACAAGACCATTTCCTTAGTGATGGTCCAGTGGAGCAAACACGACAGAGAAGAAGCTACGTGGGAGTTAGAGGAGAAGATGCAGCGTGAGTGGCCTCATCTGTTTCAATATGCATCTTACTAGCTCCATAAATAGATTTCTGGATGTTGTTGTTTTTTTCCAGTTATCTTGAACTCAGGTTTAGTAGTTGTGTAGTCTGTTTTTGGTACTACTGTGTTTGTTTAGTATGGCTCGTTTACTATGTTGAAATTTTGTGATGCTAGCGTTAGATTAATTTGATTTCGAGGACGAAATCCATTCCCAGTGGGGGAGAGATGTGAGACCCGAAAGATTAGTGGAGCAATTAATTTATTTAATCGGGTTTAGTATAAATCGGATCAGACATGAGCAGATCTGAGATGGGCCAGCTCTGAACTGGTATGCTTGGTGAACGTAAGTTGGTCTGCATATGTGTAATTGGAACAACTCAGGACTGTTGGAGAGAATTCTAGAGGCCTATCACCAACTTGAAATTCTAGAGGCCTATGACTTCGGTTTTCATAACTAGCTTGGAGATCTTGTGCAGCCTTCATACGTTGTCGAATGAAATAAACTTGATCCCTCATTTGCTACACAAATTCTAGAGAAGACAACTGCTTCTCCCACACTTCTTCCCAACAGATTGGCGATCTAGACTTCATACAATACAATGGTCAGTACCAACTCAGAATATCCCGCTTTGAGTGCTCAGAATGACTCGCGACGGTCATTTATAAACATTCAACTATCCAGATCTCACATACCGTCCCACTAGCGATTCTAGTCTGTTTACTATCCCGCAATTCTCTCCAACAGTCCTGAGTTGTTCCAATTACACATACGCAGACCAACTTATGTTCACCAAGCATACCAGTTCAGAGCTGGCCCATCTCATATTCGCTCACGTCTGATTCGATTTATACTAAACCCGATTAAATAAATTAATCGCTCCACTAATCTTTCGGGTCTCACATCTCTCCCCCACTGGGAATGGATTTCGTCCTTGAAATCAAATTAATCTAACGCTAGCATCACAAGATTGCAACATAGCAAACGAACCATACTAAACAAACACAGTAGTACCAAAAACTGACTACACAACTACTAAACCAGAGTTCAAGATAACTGGAAAAAAACAACAACATCCAGAAATCTATTTGTGGAGCTAGTAAGATGCATATTGAAACAGATAAGGCCACTCACGCTGCATCTTCTCCTCTAACTCCCACGTAGCTTCTTCTCTGCCGTGTTTTCTCCACTGGACCATCACTAAGGGAATGGTCTTGTTCCTGAGATTTTTCTCCTTCTTGTCCAGAAATTGTAAGGGATACTCAACATAACTCAACGTTCCATATAGCTCTACCTCGTTAGTTTGTAGCACATGGGAAGGATCCGGCTCATACTTCCTCAACATAGACACGTGAAACACATCATGTAATGAGGACAGTTCACGTGGCAACAACAAACGATATGCAAAAGGACCGATCCTTTCCACAATCTCATAGGGTCCAACATAACAAGGAGACAATTTTCCCTTGTGTACATATCTCATAACACTTCTGAAAGGAGAAACTTTCAAGAACACTCGATCACCAACTTGAAATTCTAGAGGCCTATGACTTCGGTTTGCATAACTAGCTTGGAGATCTTGTGCAGCCTTCATACGTTGTCGAATGAAATCAACTTGATCCCTCATTTGCTACACAAATTCTAGAGAAGACAACTACTTCTCCCACACTTCTTCCCAACAGATTGGCGATCTAGACTTCATACAATACAATGCCTCGAAAGGTGCCATCCCAATCGTTACCTGGTAGCTGTTATTGTACAAAAGTTCTACCAGTGACAACGAATCCTACCAGCTACTGTGAGACCCAAAAAGTATCGGATTAATTAAGTTAATTAATCGGGTTTAATATAGACCAAATTTGGCGTGAACAGATCTGGGGCTGGCCAGATTTGAGCTGGTATTCTTGGTGTTGTAATCGGGTCCATGTAAGTCCTGGAATTAGCTCTGAAAAGTTGGAGAATTTCGCAGGAAAGTGATGAGATTTGAGAGTTGGTCTTCACGGGTTGATCGTATTCAGATCTGATAATGAGATCTGGTGGTCGCGCGTTATTCTTGGTGCGCTAGTTGGATATACCGCACGGGTAGTGAACGATGTCATTTTGGTGTATTTCAGATGTGAGTTGCGTAAGTGTTTAGTGATGCGTAGACCGGTCCGATTCGTATTTTAGTGTAGACCGATGCGTTCCACGAGTCTCAAAGTTGACTGGTCAATCTTTGTGTGAGATCTGGTCATTCAGATCTGAGTTGCGACGCGACGCTATTTTGGGTTTCGAACTGATCTGTGCGCATGTTAAGAGTTGTCCAGATCTGAGGCGATGCGGTGACGTTTTGGTGGAGGCGATGCGACGTCGTTTGGGTTAATTCCAAGTCTATTTTGGCATAGAGTCCGAATCTGGTGTGGTATTCAGATCTGAGTTGATTTTAGACTTGAACCTCGATGTTGTCGATGGTTACTGTTCATCAGATTTGAGCAGATTTGACTTATTTAATGGAAGTCTTTGACCATTCATAGCGATATTCTTTCCCGACACTTAATATGTCCCGTGAGTTCATCTTGTTGCGATACCCTAGCTACTGTTCACCAAACCTTATCTTCTATGATTTCCAGTGGTAGACGGCGTAGCATGGAGCAAGAGTGGTATCGTTGGACTCTTATTGTCAAGACCGTCCTTTCTATACCTCTTTCGAAGGCTTTGGAGAGCAGGAAGAGGATCGCAGGAGAAGATTCTCTGTGTAGTCTATTAGCATTTCGGCCGTTTGAGTTCTGCCGTTCAGGTAGCTCTTTGGGTAAGTGTTAGATCCTACCTTGTGCTTTGTTTAGAGCCACCTTTCATGTTATAAAGGTAGGACAGAGATGGTTGAGCTCGTAGTTCCCAGTTCGCAGTTCTGTGCTTTACGTCCTTGAGCTGGTGGTTGTTGTTGGCGTAACAGGTTTCAGATCTGGTTGCTCGGGACCGCTTTGTGGTAATTGTAGCTCAGAACTAATGTAGGACGTGAGCTTGTTTTACAGCGTGGGATTTGGCATGGATATGTGCATTGTCTGCCTAAGTATGCTGCTGTGTTGGTTTCTATGATTTGTTGCATTTGCATACACATGATTTCTGTACTGAACTCAGATCTCGTTTAGCCGTGCCTTGTTGTGTGAATCTGAGTGTACCAGGATGCTTGTAATGAGGCCAAGCGGTAACTCCATCACCCTCATCTCCATGATGGGATCTGTTTGTTAGAGTAGGTGCCCAACTAGCCAACTTGTGGCGTGTGGGTTCTTGTTGACTCTATGTAAAACAATCTTTATTTATGAAATTCGTATTCTCTTATGGCATTCTTTATCTTAATTATTATGATTACAATTGTTGGATAAAGATCTTGAATGCACTATAGTGTATGTTAGATGTGATAGTGGATATGATGGCTATCATGAAACACATCTAATAATCACTGTGTATTCTGAACCTGTTCCTAGTCAATTGGGCCGTCCAAAAGAGGATAAGGGCCGCACGAGCCTGAGACTAGCATCTGCGATGTGAAATACCATGTTTCATTGGTAGGGAACATTTTGATGTTCTGAGCATGCAGATGGATAGTGACCTGGTGATCTATCGAACTACCCTCTTTCGGACTTTCCATGTGGTTACCATTTGTCGAGTGGATTAAGTCTGATGTCTTGATTGTATAGATTAGTCCTTATTACTCGAAACGTAATTAAGACTCTACATGATAGGTGCCTCACTTTGACCCGTTTACCGACTCAGTTGGGGTCATCAGGTGGCGGGGTTGGATGAGGTCCTGATGCATGTAGGAGTCGATGCTTCGTTGTTGAGGATTCACCGCTCGCCCTTGTGCATGGATATCCTATGCTATCTGAGGAGATAATAGTGTGATAAATCTCTGGCCAGAGTACTAGATGTATTTTTGGTAAATGGGTTTACCTAGTAACACATGCGATGTCACTATTTGATCTCCGAGATGTATGCATGATTATTGGATCTCTAGCGACTATTGATTTACCAATGGTGGTTGATATGATCGGGATATTTGAGCTGAAAGGACCGTACTGTATGCTAACCATGACTGATTGGTTCTTGCAGGCACTATCAGTGATACCTAGGGATCATGGGGCGATGTTGCTAGACGCTTTAACATGATCCGATGGGTTAGTCCGAAAATGTGGTTTCGGAGTCACAAATGTTGTGAGCCCACGGCTAGATGTATCCCTGAACCATTGAGGGTCATACAAGTACTGGTTTCTCAATTCTCGTACGGAAATTAAGCTCAATTTGTTGAGTATAGTAGGAGGAAGGATGGAAGTGTGACTTCCTAAAATTAAAAAGGGTCAAAATGCAATTTCCCTAAGTTTGGACTAGTATGACTATCCTTAAAGCTTACATGGGCCTAACTGCTATTTTGGATTAGGTGGTCCAAAAATTGTTTTCACATAATAATGCTCAGTTTTTTAAACTGTGTAGATCGGTCCGATCTGATCGTCGATCGGGATTATGATGGAGCCACAGTGATGGACTTGAAACCAATGTGCGATGGGCCTGGGCCGGGCCCAAGCCCATTAAGCTGGTTTAAGCCCATGGAAAAATCTATAAATAAGGGCCCTGGGGTATTCATTTGAAACACACCAAAAGCTCCTCAGCTTATATTTTCTTCCTTTCCTCTCCTCCCCCGCCGCCGCCGTCGGAACTTGTTCCGACCGTTCCGGTGAGGAGATTCCGTCCGTGAAACTTTCGTCGATTTTCTAGTGCAAACCGGCGAAGGAATTGAGATACTGGTCGTGGACCGGATTAGGAGGCCGTAGCCATTCAACCGTTGAAGTGCCAATTTCCCGGTGGAATTGGTCGGAGCCAAGCGCCTAGACGCCTGCAAGGTATATTCTAAAACATCCTATGAATGTTTCTGAATTTTGTATAGGTGTATTGACCGTTCCCGGGCTCCAATTTTTAATTCTTCCGCTGCGCCCCTGGAGCAGGATTCGGATCCGCCGCTGCGCCAACAGTGATATCAGAGCTTTGGTTCGGATCTGTCAATACACCATTTCGCCGGAAATTGAATCAAAATCTCGTTTTATTTAAAAAAAAAATTTTTCGGCCGTACGTCGCTGCGTAACCGCCGCACGCCGCAACGCGCGCCGCCGCCTGCCATCGCGCACGGCGCGCGCACCCACCACGCGCAAATCACGGCGGGGATCACAGGATTGTGCGCGCTGGCCGGTAACCGTTCGCGCACCTGCCGCCCCACCTATGTGAGCTGGTCGCGCTGGTGGCCGCCCCCCGTACGCACACGTTGCGCATGGGGCACGCACGCGTACAAGCGGCGTGCGAACACCCGCCGCCCCACCCACGCGAGCTGGTCGCGCAGGTGGCCGCCCCCGTGGGCACAGGGGCACGCACAGCTTGCAGCACGCATGCGGGAGGCGGGGCACCGTCCTTGCGGCGGTTCCGGGGCGGAGATGCGGTGGCGGTTTTTGAATTCTAGGGTTTTTTGCGGGCCTCTCACGGGCGGCCCGACGGTTTTTTGGTACAATACATGCTATTAGAATTTTTGGTCGGACAAAAATTAATTTTTGAAAAAAAATTTGAGATATTGGACCTAAAATTGTTTTTAGCTCAAAATTGATGCAATTAAAATTACAAAATAAGATTTTGTTTATAAAATATGATTTTATATTTAAAATATGATTTTGTTGGATAAAATAAAATTTTATTTATGTCAATTAATTGAGATAATTGAATAGATAATGTTTGGGATGATCGAGAGCCGTGACCAATGTGTTAGGTGTATGCTAGGTTTTACAATTTTTGGTTGTAATATTGTTGAATTCATTTCAAAGTGGGCCTGGTTTATGGTTCGTTCCCACCCCTTTAAAATGTATCCCTATTTGTCATGATTATTTAAATATTAGACTTAGTGGGAGGATAATTTTGAAGATGGTGGAGATGATGATCAAAGATATTGAAGACCGAAGACTTGTAAAACTGGAAGCTTATGTAATAGGATTGCATTTGCATACTGCATGTCACCTAGGACCTAGATCTGTGCTTGGCACGGATCACATAACTCTCGCTTATCGATCATCCCAATTATATATGTGATATATATCTGTTGAATCCGCAAATTTTAAATTTGATTTAAAATTATTGAGACCATATTTCAAAATTAAAATCCCTTATTTTAAATTTGATTTAAAATTAATATCAAGATTAAAAGTTTCATGATTAAAAATTTGATTTAAAATTAATATCAAGATTAAAAGTTTCATGATTAAATTGAAGGAACTTAGTTTATTGATAATTATGAAGAAATGTGATGAAACATTATCTAAGGGAGTCCTTTATAGACTGGATTAAAGACTGCTTGTACCGGCTAAGTCTCCCTGAAGGGCGTTGCTTTGTCTAAGGAGGTTGGTTTTTAAGTGGGTCTTAGCCCCTCCAATCACCTGGAAGCACTCTTAGATAATGTTAGTCCATGACTTCTTAATTGATCATAAAACAAAAGTTTTTTCGATAAGATCATGAAGCTAAGAGAATTTAACTCAACATTGATGGTTCATCTTGACACGTGATAGTAATCGGCATCATATTATTGAGCCCTTACTGGACGTGAGGGAAATACATGGAGGTTGCACCTGTTGCAATTGGGCTCTACCTTTTTTAGGGTCATGGTTGGCTGATATTATTTGGGACCATGATTTCTTGATTGGACTCTGTGTACCCACTAAGGAAACTTGCTTTCCCGATTTCATTAGAGGGTGGTGAAATCGTTAAAATAGTGGGAGGGCAATCCATAAAACTTAATGACCATGTTTTATGTCTTAGCGTTTTTCATGAATAGTTAGTAATGCATGTCTGTTTTTCCTCTCAGTATAAACTGCTTTCATTATGTCTTCGATCAAAAATCTACTTGCTGCTATACTGGATAACAATAAGTTCACTGGATAAACTACCAAGATTGGCTTTGAAACCTCAAGATTGTTTTGGCTTCGGAGAAACTTCTCTACACGCTAGAGAAGACCCCTCCGAAGGAAGCCCCTGCCAATGCCAGTCCTGAGGAGCTGGCAAAGATGGACAAATGGTGGGATGATGAGTTTAAAGGAATGATGCTATATGATAGCATCAATGTCCAACGAAATGCAGCGGTGTTTTGAGAAGACGGTGTATGCTGCTGACATACATATTCATCTCAAGGAACTGTATGGGGAGAACTCTCGGATTTAGAGGTTCACTACTGTCAAGGAGCTCATGAAGAGCCGCATGCGCGAGGGGACTTGGGTCCGCGAGCATGGGGTCCGTATGATTGGGCTCATTGAGAAGCTGGTGGGCCTTGATATCACGCTTCCACATGAGCTGTCTGTGGATCTGCTTCTCCTCTCCCTCCATGCTGCATTCGAACCCTTTGTGGTCAACTTTAACATGAACAAGCTGGAAGCCACCCTTGAAGAGGTGGTAAACATGCTTGTCGTGTTTGAGGGGACCATAAAGAAGGACAAGCCCACCCTCCTTTTGGGATCTTCTTCCTCTGCGAAGAAGGGACCAAAACACAAGGGTAAGAAGTGTTCTGCCCCTGCGAAGGAGGGAAAGCCTGCCAAGAAGCCCAAGGCAAGGGCTCCAAAGCCGAACAAGTCTGAGGATGTTTGTCACCACTGCCACAATCCTGGGCATTGGAGGAGGAACTGTAAAGATTACCTTGAGCAGTTGCGAACTGAAAAAGGTATGTTCTACATTGAGAGAAGTTCCAACTCGCGATTTGGAAACACACACAACAACGATAAAAAGGAAAAACGATAGTTTGAACCCGGCACAACTTTGGCACGCTAGGCTAGGTCATGTTTCATTAAGTAGGATGAACAAGTTGATTATGAGTGACATGTTTAATATGTCTGATATTAACTCACTACCAACTTGTGAATCTTGTCTCAAGGGAAAGATGACAAATTTGCCCTTCACAGGCAAGCCTTAACGTGCACAAGGCCTATTGGATTTGATCCATACTGATGTATGTGGCCCACTTAGCATTGGTACTAAGTCTGGTCACACCTACTTTATCACCTTTACCGATGATCACTCTAGGTATGGGTACTTATACTTAATGAAGCACAAGTCTGAATCTTTTGAAATGTTCAAGGAATTCAAGGCTGAAGTAGAAAATCAATTGGGAAAAAGTATTAAAACACTGCGATCCGATCGAGGTGGAGAATACTTGAGTGCCGAATTTTAAGACTATCTCAAAGAGAATGTGATTCTCTCACAGTGGACCCCTCCGGCCACACCACAGCTCAACGGTGTAGCGGAGCGTCGTAATCAAACCTTGATGGACATGGTTCGATCTATGATGAGTTTCACTGAACTTCCTGCTTCGTTTTGGGGCTATGCGCTCGAAACGGCGATAATGTTGTTGAACAATGTCCATACCAAGGCAGTGGATAAAACTCCATATGTGATATGGATGGGCAAACCACCAAAGTACTCATACTTGAGGATTTGGGGATGTCCTGCTTACGTGAAGCAGACAGTGGGGGATAAGCTGGATAATAGATCCATCTTATGCTATTCATTGGGTATCAAAGAATACAATTCTATTGGATACTACTTCTACTATTCCATTGAAACAAAAGTGTTTGTTTCTAGAATGCTTCCTTTTTGGAAAGGGAATTTCTACTTGATAGAAAAGGCAAGATAGTTGAACTCAAAGAGGTTCGAGAACCAACTGAAGTGCCAAGTGAATCTCCCACACCTCAAGAGCCAATACTTGATATGGACACACCTAGGATATATGAAAGAGTTCCTAGGGCTCCTGTTAGATATGGTTTCCTCCTTGAAGATGATCAAAGTGATCAAACTATTAGATGTAATCCAAGAACCTTCAAGGAGGCAATTTCCGATGCTGATTCTAATTTGTGGCTTGAGCAATGCAATCTGAAATTGACTCAATGCATAGTTTGGACACTTGTGAATCCTCCTGAAGGAATAGTTCCTATTGGGTGTAAATGGATATAAAAGAGAAAACTTGGGCCTGATGGTAAGGTACTGACCTACAAGGCGCGACTGGTCGCGAAAGGTTACCCTCAAAGACAAGGTGTTGAATATGTGAAACCTTCTCACCAGTCGCAATGTTCAAGTCAATTAGAATCCTACTAGCCATAGCCGCATGGTACGACTATGAGATATGGCAAATGGATGTGAAAACCGCGTTCCTTAATGGAAACATCAAGGAAGAGACCTATATGACACAGCCTGAGGGTTTCACAACTGTAGGAAGTGAGCATAAAGTATGCAAGCTTCAGAGATCGATCTACGATCTCAAACAAGCATTGAGAAGTTGGAACCTGAGATTTGATGAAACAATTAAAGAATTTGGTTTCATCAAGAATCCTGAGGAGCCATGTGTGTATAGAAGGTAGTTAAAACTGCTGTGACATTCCTTGTACTTTATGTTGATGACATTCTATTCATTGGGAATGATGTATGAATGCTGCAATCAACTAAAGTTTGGTTGTCTAGTAGATTCTCGATGAAGGACATGGGTGAAGCATCCTATAATATAGGAATATAGATCTATAGGGATAGATCGAAAAGGATGCTCGGACTCACCCAAGCAACCTACATCGATATCATACTTAAGCGGTTCTCTATGGAAGAGTCCAAGAGAGGACACCTACCTATATGCCACGGGATCACTCTATCTAAGTCTATGTGTCCAAAGACTGATGAGGAGATAGAGAGTATGACACATGTGCCGTATGCCTCGGCAATAGGTAGTATTATGTATGGTATGATCTCAACTAGACCGGATGTCGCATATGCTCTGAGTGTCACGAGCCGATCACTAAGAACATGTTTAACGTCTCTGTTCAAAGACTACATTTGAATTGATTTTGTTTTCACTTTCACTCTAATCTGTTTCACTCATCTCTCGAATATATGAGTGAATGTGTCTGTGTAAGATTTACAGTGTAAGCTCACTCTCTCAAATTATTTTCTCACACACTGGGAAGTGCTTCTTCAAAACCAATATATTCGTCCTCTTCCCAAGTTGTGCAGTCGACTAAAACAATTCTACATTTAATCCCTCGGCTGTGCACCAGCTCACACCTGGGCACCAGCTCTCAGCTTGTACACCAGATGTCACATGTGTGTACCAGCTCTCGATTATTGCACATACCCTCATTCTTTATTTGTTTCTCTCGTGCATCGTCTTCTTCATCAGTTAAGCTCTCGATATATATAACCTCTGTGCTGATATATCCGTTGGACGCAGGTTCCTAGCCTTTGAAAAAGCTTCTGTAAAGTTTCTGATATTGTTGTACCTTGTGTTCTTCGTCATTTAATACGTTCGTAGGCTTTGTTGACTTTAAAACATGTGAGCTCTGTCTCAATCAGAGAAATTAGTTTGTCTTATAGTATTCTGGATAAAGATTTTACAAACTAATTCGTCTTAGCTGATATCCTTCATGTCTGATCTAAGCTTCGTTCTGATCTGTTGTGCTCTTCTCTGAGCTGATCCGCTCTAAGTGTTAGAGTAGGTGTCCAACTAGCCAACTTATGG
Source organism: Dorcoceras hygrometricum (assembly GCA_001598015.1). Taxonomy (NCBI): domain Eukaryota; kingdom Viridiplantae; phylum Streptophyta; class Magnoliopsida; order Lamiales; family Gesneriaceae; genus Dorcoceras; species Dorcoceras hygrometricum. Next base: position 354,609 of record KQ992521.1, on the reverse strand, counting down.
CGTGTGGGTTCTTGTTGACTCTATGTAAAACGATATTTATTTATGAAATTCGCATTCTTTTATGGCATTCTTTATCTTCATTATTATGATTACAATTGTTGGATAATGACCTTGAATGCACTATAGTGTCTGTTAGATGTGATAGTTGATTTGATGGCTATCATGAAACATATCTAATAGTCACTGTGTATTCTAAACCTGTTCCTAGTCAATTGGACCGTCTAAAAGAGGATAGGGCCTCCCGAGCTTGAGACTAGCATCTGCGATGTGAAGTGGCACATTTCATTGATAGGGAACATAGTGATGTTCTGAGCATGCACATGGGTAGTGACCTTGTGATCTATCAAACTACCCTCGTTCGGACTTTCCAAGGGGTTACCATTTGTCGAGTGGATTAAGATCGAGGTCTTGGTTGTATAGATTAGTCCCTATTACTCAAAACGTCATTGAGACTCTACATGATAGGTGCCTCACTTTGACCCGTTTATCGACTCATTTGGGGTAATCAGGTGGCGGGGTTGGGTGAGGTCCCGATGCATGTAGGAGTCGATGCTTCGTTGTCGAGGATTTCACCGCTCGCCCTTGTGCATGGATATCCTATGCCAATCTGAGGAGATAATAGTGTGATAAATCCCTGGCCACAGTACTAGATGTGTTTTTTGTAAATGGGTTTAACTAGTAACACATGCGACGTCACTATTTGATCTCCGAGATGTATGCATGAATATTGGATCTCTAGCGACTCTCGATTTACCAATGGTCGTTGATCTGATCGGGATATTTGAGCTGAAAGGACCGTACTGTACGCTAAACATGACCGACTGGTTCTTGCAGGCACTATCAGTGATCCCTAGGGGATCATGGGGCGATGTTGCTAGACGCTTTACCATGATCCGATGGGTTAGTTCGAAAATGTGGTTTCGGAGTCACAAATGTTGTGATCCCACGGCTAGCTGTATCCCTGAACCATTGAGGGTCACACAAGTACTGGTTTCTCAATTTCCGTACGGAAATTAAGCTCAATTTGTTGAGTATAGTAGGAGGAAGGATGGAAGTGTGACTTCCTAAAATTAAATAGGGTCAAAATGCAATTTCCTTATGTTTGGACTAGTATGACTATCCTTAAAGCTTACAGGGGCCTGACTGCTATTTTGGATTAGGTGGTCCGAAAATTTTTTTTCACATCATAATGCTCAGTTTTGTAAACTGTGTAGATCGGTCCGATCTGATCGTCGATCGGGATTATGATGGAGCCACAGTGATGGACTTGAAACCAATGTGCGATGGGCCTGGGCCGGGCCCAAGCCCATTAAGCTGGTTTAAGCCCATGGAAAAATCTATAAATAAGGGCCCTGGGGTATTCATTTGAAACACACCAAATGTTCCTTAGCTTAAATTTTCTTCCTTTTCTCTCCTCCCCCGTCGCCGCCGTCGTCGCCCGCCACGGCTACCGTCGGAACTTGTTCCTACCGTTCCGACGAGGAGATTCCATCAGTGAAACTTTCGTCGGTTTTCTAGTGCAAACCGGCGAAGGAATTGAGATACTGGTCATGGACCGGATTAGGAGGTCGTAGCCGTTCAACCGTTGAAGTGCCAATTTCCCAGTGGAATTGGTCGGAGCCAGGCGCCTAGACGCCAAAAAAGTATATTCTAAAACATCCTATGAATGTTTCTGAATTTTGTATAGGTGTATTGACCGTTCCCGGGCTCCAATTTCTAATTCTTCAGCTGTGCCCCGGGAGCGGGATCCGTATCCGCCGCTGCGCCAACACTGTTAGCCACTATGAGCCGAGTGGATAGCTACAACATCTCATGAGTTAGGCAATAGCGGGTTGAGTGATCTATTGTGAATCTGGTGCCGTGTGTTGAGACGAGTGGGTAGCTCCCATATGCTTACACACCCCGTGGCCACCATTATTCAGTTGAACTATTATCCGATGTTGATCTATGCCTGAGTTTCCTTGGCTCACTGCTTTGGTTGTAGCCCCTCGCTTTGTATCCAGCTACCTCATGCATAGCATTCGCATATTATCTGTTGCTATCTAAATGTTGTTTTTCAGTTGCTCTCCATACTGGGATTTAACCCCATGTCCCTTTGGGGCTGGTTGTTTTGTTTGCCTATGTATTATTCAGGTTACCATGGTTTCTCAGCTGGTCGTGGAGCTGATCCAGCTGGTAATGCCCGGAAGATGGATAGAGTGTCTCAGTTATGTATATTGTATCTATGTTGAGCGAGAGACTCATCTTGCTCCTATTATTAGGGATTGGGAGTCACTCTATGTGTATTGCTGTTGATTGTTGTATTGGGTTTTCAGTGTTGTAAAACATGTATTTTGGATATCAATGTATATTTAACTTTTGTTTTCTAAGTCAGGCCAAAAGCGAAAATTTTAGCCACTTTTTATATTCTTCCGCTACTTGTTTTGCGTGGTTAATATCTGATTTGTGCACGAGGCATGACATTTTTGGTATCAGAGCTTAAGCTGGATAAGCTCGATTTCTTTTTATCACACTTGAGTCTAGGCACAGTGTTGCTTGTTGCATGTGCTTGGTTATGTGATTTATGTGTTGTGTGATCTCACTGTTCTAGTTATCTCGTTGATGCCGCCTAGATGTAGGGGTAGAGCGAGAGGACAGATTCCTGTAGAATCCGAGGGTCAGAACGAGGAGGTTCAGCGTAGTGTCCCCCTTCATAGACGTGCTAGACAGGTTGAGGATGAGGTAGATGAGCTGGCAACCCGCGTGGATGAAATGGAACTTGTGATGGTGAGGTTTCAGTGGGTGAAACCCTCAGATGTTTAATGGTGATGAGCCTAGTTCCGATGCTGAGTCCTGGTTGCAGCACATTATCGGATTGTTTGATCGGGTGAGATACGATGATGAGCGTAGGTTGAGTTTAGCTACCTTCCAGTTGAGGAAGGGTGTCGAGAATTGGTGGAGAGGTGCGTCGCGAGAACTCGAGGAGACTGGTGTTGGGATTTCCTAGAACATTTTCTGTACTGCCTTCCGACAGGAGTACGTCCCAGAGTCCTATGTGAACGCCCGGGAGCGTGAGTTTGGTAACTTGGTGCAGGGAACCTTGTCTGTGGGAGAGTATGCCTAGAGGTTTTATTCTCTTCTTGCCTATGTTCCGCACGTTTTTGATCGAGAGAGGGCAAAGAGGAATAAGTTCTTGGAGGGGCTGAATGAGGAGTTGTACTCTTTGGTGTTGGAGACTTCACTAACTATCTATGCGGATGCGGTGGACAAGGCCATGGATATCGAAGAGGGATTGCAGAACTGTAGGTCTCGTGTTAGGCCATCAGTTGTGCAAGGTAATCGTCCCATGGTTCAGGGGGTACAGTCTTCCCAGATGTCTCAGTCGTCCCAGCCACCCCAGCAGCAGTCAGCCCAGTAGTCTGGATGCCACAGGTTTAGACCTCTTGGTCACCAGTTCAAGAAGAAGTCTGGTTCTAGTTCTTCTGGTTCTGGAAGTTCTAGCAGCAGTAGTCCCAGGGCCGAGTTCTGTGGTTTGTGTGGAGGTAGACATCCTTCGACACAGTGTGTTGGTATTCAGGGAGTTTATAACAACTGCGGGCAGTATGGGCACTTTGCGAGGGTTTGTCCTTTGGCGGGATCTCAGCACACCGCTGCCCCACCACAGGGTCGTCCAGGTGGATATTCTAGGGGTCGTTCATTCCCTTTTCCTCAGTAGAGGATGGGGGAGACTCGGCATAGGTCGTTTCAGTAGCCTGGTCCGTCGCGTTTTGGATAGTCTTCCCAGCCTCATTTCTCAGGACCTCAGCATGCCCAGGTGAACGCCATGACGAGGGAGCAAGCGTAAGGCACGCCAGGAGGATTGATTGCAGGTACTTGCTTTGTTTTTGATTTTCCTGCACGTGTCTTGTTTGATATTGGAACATCGCATTTGTTTATTCTGATGCATTTGTGGTTGAACATGATTTGCATGTGAGATGTTGTTTCTGTTGCGACTCCTGCCGGCGCGAGTCTATGCTCCCAAGAGATTTTGTTGATTGACATTCTTAGGTTTGGTGAGAACGTGTTGGTAACAAACTTGATTTGATTGGTCTTGTGGGATTTAGATTGCATCGTGGGGATGGATGTGTTGTCGAGCATTAGGGCCACCGTGGATTGTTTCCATGGCGTTGTGAATTTTTGGCCCCGGTTTGGCGAGAAATGGAATTTCTATGGCCACGATTCCCGATCGAAGATTCCGTTGATATCTTCTATGGAGATGTTTGGTCTTTTGTCTTTGGAGAACGTAGGATTCATGATCTATGCGTTGGATGCATCTTCGATGTCGTGTGTGGAGCTTAGTGATATCCCCGTTGTTCGAAATTTCCCTGATGTGTTTCCGGAGGAGATTCTTGGTTTTCCTACGAGGAGGAAGATTGACTTCAGCATTGAGTTGGTGCCTGGAAAAGCTCCGATTTTACGTACTCCTTACCGTTTAGCGCCAGCCGAGTTGAGGGAGCTGAAGGTGCAGCTTAGTGATTTGCCGGAGAAGGGTTTTATTCGTCCGAGCATGTCACCGTAGGGAGCTCCTATCCTGTTTGTGAAGAAGAAGGATGGTGCGATGAGGATGTGCATCGACTTCTGACAGTTGAATAAGGCCACAGTGAAGAATAAGTACCCGTTACCGAGGATCGATGATTTGTTCGATTAGTTGCAAGGATCTGCCGTGTATTCAAAGATCGATCTGCGTTCGAGGTACCATCAATTGCATATTCGTGAAGAAGATGTTGTGAAAACTGCATTTCGTACGAGGTACGGGCATTATGAGTTTTTGGTTATGCCTTTTGGTTTGACGAATGCCCCTGCAGTTTTCATGGATTTGATGAATCGAGTCTATTGAGAGTTCATCGATCAGTTTGTGATTGTGTTTATCGATGATATTTTGGTGTACTCGAAGACTCCGATGCAACATAAGGAGCACTTAAGGTTGGTTCTTCAGACGCTTCGAGACTCGCAGCTGTATGCTAAGTTCTCCAAGTTCGAGTTTTAGTTGGACAGAGTGGTATTTCTGGGTCATGTCATTTCAGCTGAGGGTATTTCTGTTGATCCCAGTAAGGTGGAGGCTGTTGTGAACTGGGAGCGTCCCAAGAATGTTTCAGAGATTCGCAGCTTTTTGGGATTGTCTAGCTATTATCGTCGTTTTATCGAGGGATTTTCTAGTATATCTAAGCCTATGACGTAGTTGACCCAGAAAGACAAGAGATTTGTTTGGACTGAGCAATGTGAAAGTAGTTTTCAATTGCTCAAGTAGAAGTTGACTTCAGCACCTGTGTTGGCTTTCCCTTCAGGTTCCGGTGGTTTTGTGGTTTGTTCGGATGTTTCGCTTAATGGATTGGGTTGTGTGTTGATGCAGAATGGTTGAGTCATTGCGTATGCCTCTCGCCAGTTGAAACCACATGAGACTCGATACACAGTTCATGATTTGGAGTTGGCAGTCGTGGTCTTTGCTTTGAAAATTGGCCCCACTATTTGTATGGCGAGCATTTTGTGGTGTATACAGACCACAAGAGTCTTTAGTATCTCTTTTTTAAACGAACCAGACTCTAGAGTTTTTTTTAAACATGTGCGGAATACTTAAACGTAAAGTATGACTCGCTCCCTTCTAAAACATTTCTAAATCATTTTCTCAAAATAAACATGTAGCGGAATACTTAAACGTAAAGTATGACTCGCTCCCTTCTAAAACATTTCTAAATCATTTTCTCAAAATACTAAATAAAGGAATATTTGAAAACGTTAAAACATCCAACATATTAATATCAACTGAGAAAACAATGCTGAATGTAATCATGCTTAAAACTAGCATAAAAAATTGTATCACGACAGAACTGAAACATAAAGGCGGTCACGGGGTACTGCTGCAACAGACGCTCAGAGGTCCACACCGCCAGTCGGAACATACTCATCGACAGGATCATCACCTGCATCATTTAAACCTAGTGAGCCTAGACTCTAGAGGCTCAGCATGCTCTATCGTAATGCATAACAAAGTACATACTAATAAAATCGCATGCAAGGACATACTTGTAATTAAAATAACGTTAAAACATGAATGCGTTCATGATCTTAAAACATTTCTTCATACATTTCATATCATAACATATCATAAAACATATAAGGCATGGCGTAACGTAACCTGAAAAACGTATGAGTCGTAACAGTGAATGTGAGCGGGCGTATGACTGATCAGTCGTAATAACCAACATACGTGGCAGTGTGGTTCACCCCGATATCACACGAGGATCCCTATATGTCACACCTCCTAAAACTGCCACTTCACCACGATGTCACATGAGGATCCATAGGCCCTAAAATCATACCTAAAACCAGGGGATCCCCGGGCCCAGCTACCCGACTAACTTCCATCGTAGAACTTTGTCACATCACTTCAATTTCTCGGATTTTAACTTAAAAAGAGACATGCCTGATCGTTTCATAAAATCTCATGATGCGTGAATTTCTTAAAATCATGCAATTTAAAACTTAGCCCGTTAATGTATATTTAATCATTTCCTTTAAAACATTTACGTACATAAAATACTACATATATAATTAAACATACATTTACGGGCTTCTACATTTTTCCTACTTGGGTCAAGGATTAATTCCGGGGCCTGGCTCACTACTTCTAGACTAAACATCGCTCTTTACACGCTCAATGAAACGAATGTTCACCTTCTTTAAATATTTTTGCCTAATTAAATTAAAGTTAGAATTCTAAAATAATTAAGGCTAAAAGGGACTTAAAATCAATTTTGACCTCTAGAAGTCCATTTGGGCTTATTAAAAATCTATTTTGACTTTTAAAAGCAGTTTAAATCAATTTTGACCTCAAAAGCCGATTTTGACCAAAAGACCGATTTTGACCAAATTAATAAAAAAAAAATCGATTTTGACTCCAATAAAATTCCAAAGGCCCTAATTTTGACTAAAAACTTAAAATTAAACATAACTTAAATTATTTAAAAGGTTTGACTCAATTTTGACCTTCTGACTATTTTCTTTAAAATTGAACCTTTGACTTAAAAATTAAAAATAACAGGTCCATAATTAAAATAACTTGGACCAACTTTAAAATATTTGACTCGAAACTCAGCTAGTCGATTCGATCCAACCGAATCAACCATCCAATTGATCCGTCCGGCCCAAAACATAAAATTAAACCTTTAAAATTTCTAATTTACTCCATCATTTGCTAAAAATTCAAACATTTAAAATTTGACTAAATAAAGACCAATGACCAAAATCTGACTTTAAATTTTGATAAAAGTATTAGGCCATAAATAAAAGGATTTTGACTTTAAAATTTTGACTCTAAAATATTCGGACCAATACGCTAAAATTGCCAAAATTCCCATAAATTAAATAAATTCTAAAAATGCTGGAAAACATCTTAAAATATGAAAACATCAAATAAAATCATCCACGAACTTTAGCAGCCCCTAAGACTCGAAATATTAATTTTCACAAAAACGACCCGACGAGCCTCACTACGAGCTATAAAACGGTAAAAATCATTAAAAATATATTACTTAACCAAACCACTCCCTGTTTCAACCCACATCATACTAACTCAATATAATAGTCATTGGAATAAACTAAACTCAAAAACGATTCAATATTGTGACCAAATCGATGCCCTAAATGACACTGCTCGTGCACAGACTTCAACCAGGATATGTGCTAGCCATAAAAATAATAACTAATTGGTTTCTAGACCAAATTGCCTCCCGTTTAGACCTACATGACCCTAACTCAATAGGCTATCTCCTAAAATCAATCTTCACCACATAGACTGCATAGTGCGACTTACACGATCCCAACAACTCTGCTGTCACGCACAGACGACCAGGCAGGACACATGCTGATCATAAAAGTCATAACTAATTCATTTCTTGACCAAATCGCTTCTTGTTTGGACCTACGTGATCCTAACTCGATGTAATAACTACTTGGACCACCATTGGACCAAAAACTAAGCCCCATGAACCGAACATGACCGAAGCATCACAAGAACGAATCAAAAACGTTTTAAAAACTATGAAACATGCATGGATCTAAAACAATTGTGCATAGATCTACATAAATCACATAAAAATCATGCATTAAACTTTAAAAACAGTATACTATGGCTTAAATGGTGAGAAAATAATAGATATTACATTCCTGGTTTGTAGGAAAGGTAAATCTGCGAGTTACCAACGTTGTAGACGCGAGATCGGGGCACAACCGGATTCGGATCACCAAAATCACCAAGGAAGGGGAATTTTAGAAGCTTTGAGCTATGGGGGAGGAGGGGGATGGCTGATTTGAATATTGGCTAGGTTTAGTGATAAATTTGTTGTTGTGAAAAATAAAGAGTGCCACAATTGTCCCCCATGATTTAATTAAGGAAAAGAGATAAAAATGACATGCTTGCCCCTCCAATTCTTTGAAAAGATAATTAAAAATTTATCTTGTCCTTGAAAAGGGTTTGAATTTCGAAATTGAAGCCTCCTAAAAATTTAAAACATCTTAAAATTCAATAAAACGGCCCGTATGGGTGAAAAAACGAGTTCCCCTAAAAAATAAAATAAATATCCTCATTTTCTGAAATTGCTGCTTAAAATAAAATAAATTTATTCTTAAAAATCTAAATTATTTTTATTCCGGTCGACCCTAATCTCGTCCACGCGTCCGTAACTCAACAGGCTGAAAAAAAATTCATGCATACCATGCAACATAAAATCTAAATAAATCAAATAAGATGGCATGTAATCATCTAAAAATATTTTCCCCCAAGTCATGCACTCATTCTCACGTAATCTGGATTTCGAGGCATTACACTTTTCACAGTCGGATTTGAATATGAGACAGCGTAGATGGATGGAGCTACTTAAGGATTTTGATTGTTAAATCAAATACCAGCCTGGGAAAGTAAATGTAGTGGCTGATGCATTGAGCAGGAAATCTCAAGCGTCGATTCTTGCTTCGATGCAGATTTCGAAGGTGCATGAGCATCTAAGCACTACTGGTTGGCGTTTCTACCCAGGTGAGGATTATGTTGTGGTGTCTTATTTTCAAGTTGAGCCACATATTGTTGCTAATATTAGAGTAGCTCAGAGGATAGATCCGTACATCCATGAGCTGAAGTTGAAAGCTAGAGCTGGACAGCTAGAAGACTATTCTATCTCATCTGATGGTTGATTGAGATTTTGTGGCAGATTGGTAGTGCCAAATCTGATTGATTTGAAGGAAGAGATCTTGAGAGAATCTCACTGTAGTAAACACATGTCCATCCTGGTGCAAGGAAGATGTACCATGCCTTAAAGCCGTACTACTGGTGGACAGGTTTGAAGGGTGATGTTGTTGACTTTGTGGCGTGTTGTTTGAACTGTCAGCAGGTTAAGGCTGAAAGGATGAAACCTGATGGTTTATTGCAGAGTTTGGAGGTGCCCCAATGGAATTGAGAGCATATAGCAATGGATTTTGTGACCCATTTGCCTCGTTCCAGGCGAGGGTGTGATGCTATCTGGGTTGTGATAGACAGATTGTCGAAGTCTGTGCACTTCATTTCCTATGGTTTGACGTATTCTTTGAATAAAATGGCGAAGCGGTACATAGATTTCGTGGTGCGTTTGCATGGTGTGCCGGTGTCCATTGTTTCAGATCGATATCCGAGGTTTATTTCTAGGTTTTGGAAGAGTTTGCAAGCAGCTTTGGGTACCAGATTGGCTATGAGCACAACATATCATCCTCAAACCGATGGTCAATCTGAGCGGACTATCCAGACTTTGGAGGATATGTTGAGAGCTGTCGTGATGGATTTCGGCGGTAGCTGTCAAGATTCGTTGTCTTTGGTTGAGTTTTCGTATAATAACAGCTACCAGGTGACGATTGGCATGGCACCGTTCGAAGCTTTGTATGGTAGAAAGTTCAGATCGCCGATCTGTTGGGAAGAAGTGGGGGAGAAGCAGCTGTATTCTCCAGAATGTGCAGCAGATGAGAGATCAAGTTGATCTGATTCGGCAGCGTATGAAAGCTGCACAAGATCGCCAAGCTAGCTATGCAAACAAGAGGCATCGGCCTTTGGAATTTCAAGTTGGTGATCAGGTGTTCTTGAAAGTTTCTCCTTTTCGCAGTTTTATGAGATTTGGTCTCAAGTGAAAATTAGTTCCTCATTATGTTGGACCTTATGAGATTGTTGAGAGGATCAGTAATTTGGCTTATTGTTTGTTGTTGCCACCAGAGTTGTCCTCCTTGCATGATGTGTTTCATGTTTCTATGTTGAGGAAGTATGAACCGGATCCTTCTCATGTGTTAAGGACAGACGAGGTGGAGCTAGATCGGACGTTGAGTTATGTTGAGTATCCTTGCAGATTTTGGACAGGAAGGAGAAACAGCTCAGGAACAAGACCATTCCTTTGGTGATGGTCCAGTGGAGCAATCACGGTAGGGAAGAAGCTACGTGAAAGTTGGAAGAGAAAATGCAACGTGAATGGACACATCTGTTTGAGTAGATGTTGCATTGTTCCAGGCAGCTAGTTGCTTGTCGTTGTTTTCACAGTTATCTTGAACTCTTGGTTAGTGGCTTCTGGTTGCGAGTTAGAGTGTTGCTGGTTGTTGGTGTATTGCGTGATTTTCCAGTGTTAGTCGTTTTCCGCAGATTTTTTTTCAGATCTGGAGTTGTTGTTTGATTTCGAGGATGAAATTTGACGCTTGATCCATGTCCGTTTCAAAGGCATTCGGGAATGCTACCCCTTATATAGCACTCTCTTCCCTTCCCAGAAACTATGTCATGAATTCCTATTATAAGGGGCGGTAGCATAATCCCCAAAAGGAAAGACAATATTTTCTAAAAAAGAAAGGCAAGGCAAAAGGGCAAGCAGGTCTTTCCCTAACCCTAACGAGGACAAAACTAGCTATCTTCTCTAAGGTGCATTTTTTGTCCATAATAAGAGTCTATTCTAGAAAACAAAGGGAGACCAAAGCAGCTTTTTTGTCCTAACAACAGGGGATTCATTAGTGAAACCAGTTCTGGCATATGCCTCTTCCTTGGATCAAAGATCGGATTCAATAGCTGTGGATTCTGTGCATCCATACATTTAATTAAGAATGAATGAAGTATGTGAGTCTTTATGTAGAATAAAGATTTGAGCGAGCTCTATCAGTCCAATAAAAAGACAAGCCATAGATAAAGGCTTCCTATCGAGTCAGATTTCGCTAATATGGGCATTGGGGGATCCCTTTCATAATATATTAGATATTAATAAACCGACCCGTTTGATCTCATTGTAGGAAGCCAAATCATACCATGGATCGATGTTGGGAACTTCACGGCAAACCATATTATTTCCAGTGGGGGAGGAATGTGAGACCCGAAAAGTATCAGATTAATTAAGTTAATTAATTGGGTTTAGTATAGACCAGATTTCGCGTGAACAGATCTGGGGCAGGCCAGCTTTGAGCTGGTATGCTTGGTGTTGTAAGCGGGTCCGTATAAGTCCTGGAATCAGCTCTGGAAAGTTAGAATTTCACGGTAAAGTGATCAGATTTGAGAGTTGGTCTTCGCGGGTTGATCGTATTCAGATCTGATAGTGAGATCTGGTGGTCGCAGGTTATTCTGGGCGCGTTAGTTGGATATACCGCGCGGGTAGTGAACGATGTCATTTTGGTGTATTTCAGATGTGAGTTGCGTAAGCGTTTAGTGATAAGTAGACCGGTCCGATTCGTGTTTTGGTATAGACCGATGCGGTCCAGGAGTCTTGAATTTGACTGGTCAACGTTTGTGTGAGATATGGTCATTCAGATCTGAGTTGCGACGCGACGCCGTTTTGGGTTGTGAACGGATCTGTGTGCATGTTAAGAGTTATCCAGATCTGGGCGATGCAGTGACGTTTAGGTGGACGCGATGCGACGTCGTTTGGGTTAATTCCAAGTCTGTTTTGGCGTAGAGTCTGGATCTGGTGTGGTATTCAGATCTGAGTTGATTTCAGACTTGAACCTCGATGTTTTCGATGGTTACTGTTCATCAGATTTGAGCAGATTTGACTTATTTAATTGACCATTCATAGCGATATTCTTTCCCGACACTTAGAAATATTTCCCGTGAGTTCATCTTTGTCGCGATACCCTAGCTACTGTTCATCGAACCTTATCTTCTCTGATTTCCGGTGGTAGACGGCGTAGCTTGGAGCAAGAGTGGTAGCGTTGAAATCATTTTGTCAAGACTGTCCTTTCTATACTTCTTTCGAAGGCTTTGGAGAGCTGGAAGAGGATCGCAGGAGAAGCTTCTCTGTGTAGTCTATTAGCATTTCGGCCGTTTGAGTTCTGCCGTTCAGGTAGCTCTTTGGGTAAGTGTTAGATCCTACCTTGTGCTTTGTTTAGATCCACCTTTCATGTTATAAAGGTAGGACAGAGCTGGTTGAGCTCGTAATTCCTAGTTCGCAAGTCTGTGCTTTAAGTCCCTGAGCTGGTGGTTGTTGTTGGCGTAACAGGTTTCAGATCTGGTTGCTCGGGACCACTTTGTGGTAATTGTAACTCAGAACTAAGGTACGGATGTGAGCTTGTTTTACAGCATGGGATTTGGCATGGATATGTGCATTGTCTGCCTGTGTATGCTGCTGTGTTGGTTTCTATGATTTGTTGCATTTTCATACACTTGATTTCTATATTGAACTCAGATCTCGTTTAGCCATGCCTTGTTGTGTGAATCTGAGTGTACCGGGATGCTTGTAATGAGGCCGAGCGGTAACTCCGTCTCCCTTATCTCCATGCTGGGATCTGTTAGCCACTATGAGCCGAGTGGATAACTATCAAATCTCATGAGTTGGGCAACAGCGGGTTGAGTGATCTGTTGTACATCTGGTACCGTGTGTTGAGACGAGTGGGTAGCTCCCATATGATCACACACCCCGTGGCCACCATTATTCAGTTGAACTGTTATCCGATGTTGATCTATTCCTGAGTTTCCTTGGCTCCCTGCTTTGGTTGTAGCCCCTCGCTTTGTATCCAGCTACCTCATGCATAGCATTCACATATTATCTGTTGCTATCTAACTGCTGTTTTTCAGTTGCTCTCCGTACTGGGGTTTGACCCCATGTCCCTCTGGGGCTGGTTGTTTTGTTTGCCTATGTATTGTTCAGGTTACCATGGTTTCTCAGCTAGTCGTGGAGCTGATCCAGCTGGTAGCGCCCGGGAGGTGGATATAGTGTCCAGTTATGTATATTGTATCTATGCTGAGCGAGAGACTCATCTTGCTCCTATTATTAGGGATTGGGAGTCACTCTATGTGTATTGCTGTTGATTGTTGTATTGGGTTTTCAGTGTTGTAAAACCTGTATTTTTCATATCAATGTATTTTTAACTTATGTTTTCTAAGTCAGGCCAAAAACGAAAATTTGAGCCACTTTTTATATGCTTCCGCTACTTGTTTTGCGTGGTTAATCTCTGATTTGTGCACGAGGCCTGATAGCTACCACTGAAATCCATTACAACAGCTCGCAACATATACTCCAAGGTCTGTATAGTTCTCTCAGATTGGACATCAGTTTGGGGATGATAAGCTGTACTCATAGCCAATCTGGTGCCTAAAGCTGCTTGCAAACTCTTCCAAAATCTGGAAGTAAACCTTGGATCTCGGTCTGAGACTATGGACACAGGCACTCCATGCAATCGAACTACAAAAGCGACGTACAATTTCGCCATTTTCTTCAAATAATTCGTCATATTTTAGGGAATGAAGTGAGCTGATTTCGAAATTCTTTCAATTATTACCCAAACAACATCACATCATCGGCTGGAACGAGGAAAATGGGTCGCAAAATCCATAGCTACGTGCTCCCCATTCCATTGGTGTGAGGCTCTCTGCTCACAATTAATCTTCTAATCTTAATCAGTGGGTTATTAATGTAAATTAAACAAGTTTAACAATCTAATCTGGTTTATACATTACGTACTAAAAAAAATTTTTAATCAGCAGAAGCGTAAATTAGCAGAAGCCTAATAAATTCAGCTGGTAGCGTAAACATGATTCATTTACATAAATACTTCAAAGTTTACAGCAGTTACAAGCTAAGTTTACTAGTACACGTGTAAATCTTATATACAAAACCAGACGTAAGCAACCTAAGACCAGTCGTCCAAATATCTAGACTATCAGCTGGTGTTAAATCTTCTTGCTGCTGATCTAGCGTCTAGGTAGTATCGCTCGCTACCCGTAGTTGCTCCCCACTAGTTCTTTCTTCCTGTTGCCATGCACACATACAAAACAAAACAACAGCCGGATAAACTCCGGTGAGAATCATCTCAATATAATCAGCAGGTACGCATAATAACAATAAAATGCATAACAGTGTAATAACTGTAAATAAATGCAATGACATGAAATGATTCTAGTTCTCCTCTTCAATCTCCGAATTGATTCTATATCGGTTCAACGCCATCAAGATTCGTATCCGATCTTGACATGAATATTCATCTATCGAAACCATCTCCGGCTTCGAAAATCAGGCCAACTCAGTCCTGGGCAGTAGAATCAATTCAATTCTCTTCAATATGCAAACTCATGCAAATATAAAAGATCCACTACCTGTGATGGATCGACACACACATAACTCAAGTTCTAAATCAAGAACAGTTCTACATCAAGAACGGTAATCAAATATGTATGTGATTTCAGCGGAATACTCAAGAAATATCATTCTTGAGTAATCTAGTTCCTGACTCTTCTGTCAGATTATACCTTTGTTTCCCTGTTTTCAAAATGCTTCAGTTAACGTTCTTCCACTCTGTTCTTCACTTCCGAAGATTCTTGCAAGATCAAAGGTCGATAACTGAAATCCAGATGTTCACAGCATTTCAAATTCATTCCTATTTATAGACAATCGATCTCTGTATTTCTGCAGCATTTCCAACGTATTCAATTCGAGTTCCACGTGTCATGCTGAGTATTCAAACAAGATATACTCCCACCGTTTCGAAGGTGGATAACGATAAACAGATTCCTCAACTGCTGTTGATCGTCTTCAGCTGCTGTTCGAATATCGTTGTTCTTCAGCAGACGCAATAATCAGCTGTAGTAGTAACCAGTCGCAACAACAGGAATTCAGTCGCCACATAAATCCAGTCGCAACATAAATCCAGTCGCAACATTTCAAAACTCAAAACGATGTCGTTATAACTAATTCCAACGACGTCGTTACATATCTTCAGCTGGTACTACCTCTTTATTCAAAGAAACCAGCAGCTGATCGCTTTCTTATTCCAACGGATGATTTCGCAACAATAGTCGAAACGGTATCGTATCAACATCTCTTGTTTATAATCAAAACGGTGTCGCATGGATCCCTCGACTGGATAATCAACAGATACCAAAATCTCTCGACTGATTTCAAATTCCTCGTCTGGTTGCTAAACGACATCGCATTAAGTCTCATAGTCATACATCAAAATGCTGTCGTATTATTCTCTCAGCTGGAACTATTTTCCCCTCGACTGGTTTGCGTTAATTATCAAAACGACGACGTCGTACCTACGTCATCATCAACCAGTCGATACACTATCAATCAGCAGGTATACATCAAAATCAGCAGGTACATAAACCAGCAGATGCGTAAGAAACTCTTGCTGCTGATTTCTCGTGCGTAACAGTAACTAACACGTGGCGCTCTCTCATTAACTCTTGTATTCGTGCGTTTGCTTCCAGCTGAAATCAACACTAACGCTTCAACTGAATTTCAAAATTCCACCAGTCACGAGCTACAGTAACCTGCTGCTGATTTTATCAAATCGCTTTGTCTGGTTACTTCGTCTGGTTCTCACACTTAGCGCGATTTAACGATACACAGTTCCTGAATCACCCAACACTTCCAGAAGAAATCGGAGCTCATAATTAAACTTCATCACTTCGTAATTGTTGGAAGGTTAAACTAATCCTATTTTTAATGATGCTGGGCATTACAATTGGGACACCTCTAAACTCTGCAATATCCAACCATGTCTCATCCTTTCCGCCTTGACTTTCTAACAATTTAAACGAGCAACAAAGTCAGCAATATCTTTCTTCAAACTTGCCCACCAATAGTGCGGTTTTAAGGCATGGTACATCTTTCTTGCACCAGGATGGACGATATGTCGACTACAGTGAGCTTCCTTTAGGATCATTTCCCTCAAAGGTTAGGCACTACTAACCTGCCTCGAAACGTTAAACATCCATCGAACGTGACAGAATAATCCTCTAACTGTCCAGCTTGAGTCCTTAACGTCAACTCATGGATATATGGGTCAGTTCTCTGGGATGTTCTAATATCCGCAACAATTTGTGGCTCTACTTGAAAATATGAAACCACAACGTAGTCATCACCTGGGTAGAAATGCCAACCAGTAGTGCTCAGATGCTCATGGACCTTCGAAAATTCAGCGATGCAAGCATCGACACTTGAGCTTTACTGCTAAGTGCATCAGCAACTACATTCACCTTCCCAGGTTGATACTGAATCTCGCAATCGAAGTCCTTCAGCAGATCCATCCATCTATGCTACCTCATATTCAAATCGGACTGTGAGAAAAGGTACTGAAGACTTTTGTGGTCAGTGTACACCACAAACTGTTCGCCATAGAGATAGTGGCACCAAATCTTCAAAGCAAGGACAATACCCGCCAACTCCAAGTCATGAATTTGGTATCGAGTCTCATGAGGTTTCAACTGATGGGAAGAATACGGAATGACTCGACCATGTTTCATCAAAACGCAACCCAATCCACTAAACGAAGCATCATAACATACCACAAAACCTCCTGAACCTGAAGGTAAAGCCAACACTGGTGCTGTAGTTAGCTTCTCTTTGAGTAGTTCGAAACTATTCTCACATTCTTCCGTCAAAAAAAATCTCTTGTCCTTCTAGGTCAGCTGCGTACTAGAGAATCCCTCAATGAAGCATCGATAATAGCTAGCCAATCTCAAAAAGCTACGAATCTCCGAAATGTTCTTGGGATGTTCCCAATTCACTATAGCCTCTATCTTACTGGGATCAACGGATAGCCCTTCGATCGAAACGATATGATCCAGAAACACTACTCTGTCCAACCAAAACTTTGTCCAACCAAAACTCGCATTTAGAGAACTTGGCATACAGCCACGAGTCTCGAAGTGTTTGGAGGATTAGCCTTAGGTGCTCTTTATGTTGCATCAAAGTCTTCGAGCAAACCAATATATCATCGATGAACACAATCACAAACTGATCGATGAAATCTATAAAGACTCGGTTCATCAAATCTATGAAAACTACAGGAGCATTAGTCAATCCAAATGGCATAACCAAAAACTCATAATGCCTGTACCTCGTTCTAAACGCAGTTTTCGCAAAGTCTTCATCTCTAATTAGCAACTGATTATACCCTGAACGCAAATCGATCTTAGAATACACAGCTGAACCTTGCAGCGGATCGAATAAATCATCGATACTCGGTAAAGGGTACTTAATCTTTACAGTAGCCTTGTTCAGTTGTCAAAAGTCGATGCACATCCTCATCGAACCATCTTTCTTCTTCACAAACAGAATAGGAGCTCCCCACGGCGACATGCATAGCCGAATAAAGCCTTTCTCCAACAAATCGCCAAGCTGTACCTTCAACTCTCTCAACTCGGCTGGTGCTAAACGATACGGGGTTCGTGAGATAGGAGCTGTATCAGATACCAACTCAATGCTAAATTCAATCTCCCTCCTCGGAGGAAAACCAGGAATTTCCTCAGGGAACACATCAGGGAAATTACGAACAATGGGATGTCACTAAGCTCCACATATGACTTCGAGGATGCATCTAAAGCATAGATCATAAATCTTGCATTCTCTAGCGATAGTAGACCAAACATCTCCATAATAGAGATCAACGAAATCTTCGATTGGGAATTCCGGCCGTAGAAGTTCCACTTCTCGCCAAACTGGGGCCGAAAACATACAACGCCATGGAAATAATCCATAGTGGCCCTAGAACTAGACAAAACATCCATTACCACTACAAAATCGAAATCCCACATAACTATCCTGATCAAATCAGCTACCAGCACATTCTCGCCAAACCTAAGTATGCCATTCAACACAATCTCCTGGGAGAAGAGACTCGCATCGGCAGGAGTCACGACAGAAACAACATCACGCAAAAAGGTGGTACGCAAACCATGCTCAACCACAAATGCATCAACTATGAATGAATGTGATGCTCCAGTATCAAACAACAAACGCGCTGGAAAATAAAAAACAGTACAAGTACCTGCGATCACTCCTCCAGGCGTGCCCTCTGCTTGCTCCCTGGTCATGGAATTCACTTGGGCTTGCTGAGGTCCTGAGAAATGAGGTTGGGAAGACTGTCCAAAACGTGAAGGACCAGGCTACTGGAACGGCCTGTGCTGAAATTATCCCATCCTCGGCTGCTGTCCAGGAGGAGAACAACCTCGAGAAGATCCACCTAAACGACCCTGTGGTGGGGCAGCGTGTTAGAGTAGATGCCCAACTAGTCAACTTGTGGCGTGTGGGTTTATAGACTCTTGTATGAAACAATCTTTATATATGATATTCGCATTTATTCATATGGCATTCTTTACTTTCATTGTGTTGTATGATGATTAACAATTGTGTTGAGTAAAGACCAAGAATGCACTAAAGTGTATGTTAGATGTGATAGTGGGTATGACGGCTATCATGGAACACATCTAATAGTCACTGTGTATTCTGAACATGTTCCTAGTCGATTGGGCCGTCAAAATGAGGATAAGGTCGCCCGAGCTAGAGACTAGTATCTGCGATGCGAAGTACCATATTTCATTGGTAGGGAACATTGTGATGTTCTGAGCATGCAGATAGATAGTGACCTGGTGATCTATCGAACTACCTTCGTTCGGACTTTCCAAGTGGTTACCATTTGTCGAGTGGATAAGTCCGAGGTCTTGGTTGTACTGATTAGTCCTCACGACTCGAAACGTCATTGAGACTCTACATGATAGGTGTCTCACTTTGACTCGTTTGCTGACTCACTTGGGGTCATCAGGTGGCGGGATTGGGTGAGACCCCGATGCATGTAGGAGTCGATGCATCGTTGTCGAGGATTCACCGCTCGCAGAAATGCGTGGATATCCTATGCTATCTGAGGGGATAATAGTGTATAAATCTCTGGCCAGAGTACTAGAAATGTTTTAGGTAAATATGTTTACCTAGTTACACTCGCGATGTCACTATTCGATCTCCAAGATGTACGCATAGCTATCGGATCTATAGCGACTCTCGATTTACCAATGATCGTTGATCTGATCGGGATATATGGATTGAAAGGACCGTACTGTACGTTAACCACGACCAACTGGTTCTTGCAGGCACTATCAGTGATACCTAGGGGATCATGGGGCGATGTTGCTAGACGCTCTTACCATGATCCGATGGGCAGGTCCGGAATTGTGATTCCGGAGCCACAATGGTTGTGGGACCACGGCTAGCTGTATCCCTGAACCATTGAGGGTCACACAAGTACTGGATTCGAGATTCCCGCATGGATACTCAGCTCAATGTGTTGAGCATGAGAAGAGGATTTTGGGGAGTGCGACTTCCTAAAAGTCAACAGGGGTCAAATCGTGATTTCCCGCTGTTGAGGGGCAAAACGGTCATTTTGCACTGGGGTTCTGAAAAATGATTTTTCAGATTATAGTATTCAGTTTTGGAAACTGAGTCGATCGGTCCGATCTGATCGGTGATCGAAGTTACGATGAAGTCTCGGTGATGGGGATGAACCGAATGTTCATCCGTTGGACCCGGGCCCGTTGGGCCGGATCCAAACCCATCACCAAGTCTACTTAATGTAGGCTTAGACTAATTAACTCATATCACAAAAACACTTGATACAATCAACCCTAAACCTGGAGCTTAAAGCGCCGCCTCCCTCCTCTCATAAAACCGCCGCCGCCGCCGCCGCCGCAGCTTCGTGTCGCCGGAATTTGTTCCGGGCAACTCGACGAGGAGAATCCGTCCGCGCCGATCTCGTCAGGCCTTCTAGTGCAGGCTGACGAAGGAGTCTCGTATCCGGTCGTGGACCTGATTGACGTTATCTACCGTAGTCTACCGTGAAGTTCCGGTTTCCTTGCGAAACTGGTCGGAGCCAGGCACGAGTTTCCAGCAAGGTATTCTACAAAACACCCTATGAATGTCATAGTTTGCATGTTTGTTATTGAAATTTTATTGATCGTCTCCCGGCTATTTTTGTTCTTCCGTTGCCTCGCCGGGAGGCGTGATCCGGATTCGCCGCGGTTCTCCAACAGTGGTATCAGAGCCAAGGTTTTCGGATCTGATCAATACATCAGTGCCATATTGTATCTAATGTTTCAATTTTTCAGAATCGAAAAACAAATTTCAGGCTGGAACCGCCGCGGCGCCGCCCCACCGCGCGCATAGACGCGAGCCATACGTGCGCGCTGGCCGCGCATGGCTGGCGCTTCGTCGGGCGCTGTCTCGTTGCGCAACCAGGAGGGACCATGCGCGCTGGCCGCGCATGGTGGCCGGCCAAGGGCCGCTGGCCTCGCGCACACGTTTGCGTGGTGGTCGAGTTGCGGCGCGCGGCCGTGCGCCTTGGATTAGCGCGATGATGTGCAGCGCCGCATGCGGCCTGCTGCCGTTCGATGGGCGTTGGAAGCTGCACGAATGGCCGATGAACTCGCATGGATGCGCGTTTTAAGCCAATATGATATAATTAAAATTAGCAAAATGTGATTTTAATTGTAAAATATGATTCTATAATGAAATATGATTTTGTTGATTAAAATTTGATTTTATCGACAAAATACGATTTTATTATGAAATGTGATTTTATGATTAAAATATGATTTTGCGATAAATAATTAGATTATTTAATTTATGCATGTTAATTGGATTATCTGTATGACTGGGATGATCAAGAGCCATGCCCAATTTGTTAGGTGTATGCGATAGGTTTTGTGATTCGGTTTGTAAATATTTTGATTATCATTTAAGTGGGCCTGTTTGTGGCCCGTTCCCACCCCTTGATAAATGTATTCCTTGTATGTCATGGTAAATTTAAATGTAAAATTACTAGATTTAGTGGGAGAACATCCGAAGACGGTGGACAATGACGATCAAGATATTGAAGACCGAAGATCTGTAAAACCGGAAAGCTTTGTAATAGGATTGTATTGCATATTGCATTACCCCTAGGATTGGACCGAGGTCCGTGACTGGAAACCACGGACCGCATAGCTCTCACGATCGATCATCCCAATATTTATATATGTTGATATATAGTTTAGTTGAATCCGCATGTTGCATGTTTTAAATTTGATTTAAAATAAATGCATGAGACCAAAGTTTTTCAAAAATAAAATCCCTCGTTTTAAATATGATTTAAAACTTATATCAAGATAAAATGTTTATTCGATAAACTAAAGGGTATTTAAAATTGTTTAAATTTCCCTACCTTCCATCAACAATGGGTGTACGTCGATGCTACCCGTATACATGGCCCGGCTCATATTATTGAGGGGGTCATGTATGCCGGAAAGCTGTCCACGCCATTGACAACTGTTGTGAGTCGGTGGGAACTCCCTTTAACGTTGGCTCATATTATTGGGGACGTTAAGGGGACCGTCCTTCACGACTCGACATTGATGGGTCATCTTGACACGTGATAGTAAACGGCGTCATATTATTGGGCCCTTACTGGACGTGAGGTGAATACATGGAGGTTTCACCGGTTGCAATCGGAAACTACCTTTTGGGGGTCATGGATGGCTGATATTATTCGGGTCCATGATCGCTTGATTGGCCTCCGTGTACCCACTAAAGAAACCTGTTTTCTCGATTTCATTAGAGGGTGGTGAAATCGTTAAAATAGTGGGAGGGTAATTCATAAACTTAAAGACCATGTTTTATGTCTTAGCGATTATTATTATATAGTTAGTAATGCATGTATGTTTTCCTTTTCAGTATTACTGCTTATAAAATAGTTTCGATGAAAAACCCGCTCGCTGCTATACTGGATAGCAACAGGTTCAGCGGTCTGAACTACCAAGACTGGCTCCACAACCTCAATCTTGTATTGGCTTCGGAGAAACTTCTTTATGCGATAGAGAAGAGTCCTCCGAAGGAAGCCCCTGCCGATATCAGCCCTGAGGAGCTGGTAACGCTTAAACAATGGTGGGACAACGAGGTTAAAGCTCGGTGCTATGTGATGGCATCGATGTCAAATGAAATGCAACGGCGTTTTGAGAAGACGAAGTATGCTGCTGACATATTTTTCATCTCAAAGAGCTGTACGGGGAGAACTCTCGACATGAGAGGTTCACGGCTGTCAATGAGCTGATGACGAGCCGCATGCGCGATGGGACTTCGGTCCGCGAGCATGGGGTTCGTATGATTGGGCTCGTTGAAAAGCTGTCGGGCCTTGATATCGCACAGCTCGGTGCTATGTGATGGCATCGATGTCAAATGAAATGCAACGGCGTTTTGAGAAGACGAAGTATGCTGCTGACATATTTTTCATCTCAAAGAGCTGTACGGGGAGAACTCTCGACATGAGAGGTTCACGGCTGTCAATGAGCTGATGACGAGCCGCATGCGCGATGGGACTTCGGTCCGCGAGCATGGGGTTCGTATGATTGGGCTCGTTGAAAAGCTGTCGGGCCTTGATATCGCACTTCCACACGAGCTGTCGGTGGACGTACTTCTCCTCTCGCTACCCGCTGCATTTGACCCCTTTGTGGTCAACTTAAACATGAACAAGCTGGCAGCCACCCTTGAAGAGGTGGTTAACATGCTTGTAGTGTTTGAAGGGACCATAAAGAAGGACAAACCCGTCCTCCTTCTGGGCTCTTCTTCCTCTGCGAAGAAGGGGCCCAGACGCAAGAGCAAGAAGCGTTCTGTTCCTGCAAAGGAGGAAACGTCCGCCAAGAAGCCAAAGGCAAATGCTTCAAAACCAAACAAGTCTGAGGATGTTTGCCACCACTGCCACAAGGCTGGGCATTGGAGGAGGAACTGCAAGGAGTACCTCGAGCAGTTGCGAACTGCGAAAGGTATGTTCTATATTGAAATAAATATGTCTCTTAATTCGACTTCTTGGGTACTTGATACCGGATGTGGATATCACATCTGCAATGATTTGCAGGTGATGACAAGAAGCCGACGTCTTAGAAAGGGTGAGACCCACTTGAGGCTGGGCAATGGAGCAAGGGTTGCTGCAGTAGCTATAGGAGATGTTTATCTATTTCTGTCTTCTGATTTTAAGTTGTTGTTGAGAAACGTTTTATTTTTTCCCGAATTAATAAAGAACATTATTTCTGTTTATATGCTTGATAGTGATGAATATTTTTGTATGTTTGCTAATTCGATTTGCAATATTTACAAGAATGAATGTTTAATTTGAATTGGGGAACGCAAAAACGATTTATACACCTTAAAATTAAAAGACGTTCCAACTCGCGATGTCGAAGCACACACAACAACGATTAAAAGGAAACAATTTAACTTGAACCCAGCACAACTTTGGCACGCTAGGCTAGGTCATATTTCTATAAGTAGGATGAATAAGTTAGTTAGGAGTGACCTGTTTGATATGTCAGACATTAACTCCCTACCGACTTGTGAATCTTGTCTTAAGGGAAAGATGACCAAGCAACCCTTCAAGGGCAAGGGTGAGCGTGCTCAAGGCCTATTGGATTTGATCCATACTGATGTGTGCGGCCCGTTTAGTATTGGTACTAAATATGGTCAAACATACTTCATCACCTTTACCGATGATTACTCTAGGTATGGGTACTTGTACTTGATGAAGTACAAGTCTGAATCCTTTGAAAGGTTCAAAGAATTCAAGGCTGAAGTAGAAAATCAATTAGGCAAAAGTATTAAAGCACTTCGATCTGATCGAGGTGGTGAATACTTGAGTGCTGAATTTCAAGATTATCTGAAAGAGAATGGGATTCTAGCACAGTGGACCCCTCCGGCCACACCACAGCTCAATGGTGTAGCGGAGCGTCGTAATCGAACCTTGTTGGACATGGTTCGATCTATGATGAGCTTCACTGAACTTCCTACCTCGTTTTGGGGCTATGCGCTCGAAACGGTGGTAATGTTGTTGAACAATGTCCACACCAAGGCGGTGGATAAGACTCCATATGAGATATGGATGGGCAAACCATCCAAGTACTCATACATGAGGATTTGGGGATGTCCTGCTTACGTGAAACAGACAGTGGAAGATAAGCTGGATACGAGATCCATCTTATGCTACTTCATTGGGTATCCAAAGAATTCCATTGGATACTACTTCTACTATCCCAGCGAAACAAAAGTGTTTGTTTCTAGGAATGCCACCTTTATGGAAAGGGAATTTCTAATTGATAGAAAGGGTAAAATAGTAGAACTCGAAGAGGTTCGAGATCCAATCGAAGTACCAGGTGAGTCTCCTGCACCTACAGAGCCAATACCAGAAATGGTCGCACCTAGGAGATCCGAAAGGATTCCTAGGGCTACTGAGAGATATGGTTTTCTCCTTTAAGATGATCAAAGTGATCAAGTTGTTGGATCTGATCCAAGAACTTTCAAGGAGGCAATTTCCGATGCTGATTCTAATTTGTGGCTTGAAGCAATGCAGTCTGAGTTTGACTCAATGCATGCTAACCAAGTTTGGACTCTTGTTAATCCTCCCGAAGGAATTGTTCCTATTGGGTGTAAATGGGTATACAAGAGGAAACTTGGGCCTGATGGTAAGGTAATGACCTACAAGGCACGACTGGTCGTGAAAGGTTACACTCAAAGGCAAGGTGTTGACTATGATGAAACCTTCTCGCCAGTCGCAAT
>KQ992521.1:305387-328984 GCA_001598015.1 Dorcoceras hygrometricum | reverse complement strand
GTACTTTATGTTGATGACATTCTCCTCATTGGGAATGATGTAGGAATGTTGCAGTCAACTAAAGTATGGTTGTCTAGTAGATTTTCGATGAAGGACATGGGTGAAGCATCCTATATTCTTGGAATACAGATCTATCGGGATAGATCTAAACGGATGCTCGGACTCACCCAAGCTACCTACATCGATACCATACTTAAGAGGTTCTCTATGGAAGAGTCCAAGAGAGGACACCTACCTATGTGCCACGGGGTCACTCTATCTAATTCTATGTGTCCGAAGACTGATGAGGATATAGAGAGTATGACACGTGTGCCATATGCCTCGGCAATAGGTAGTTATTATGTATGGCATGATCTTGACTAGACCGGATGTCGCATATGCTCTGAGTGTCACGAGCCGCTACCAGGCCAACCCTGGCCAATTGCATTGGAAGGCCGTGAAGGATATTCTTAAGGACTTGCGAAGGACTAAGAGTATGTTCATGGTCTATGGGGGTGGTGAACTGAAGCTGGAAGGCTACACTGATTCTAGCTTCCAGTGTGACGTGGATGATTCGAAATCAACCTCCGGATTTGTATTCATGCTCAATGTTGGTGCTGTCTCTTGGAAGAGTTCCAAGCAAGACACCATCGCGGATTCAACCACTGAGGCTGAGTACATCGCAGCATCAGCTGCTGCTAAGGAGGCCGTTTGGATAAGGAATTTCGTCCAAGAGTTGGGCATCATTCCTAATGGAGTTGGTCCAGTCCCGGTGTACTGCGACAACACGGGTGCCGTTGCGCAAGCAAAGGAGCCTAGGTCTCACCAAAGATCCAAACACATACTGAGGAAATACCACATAATCCAAGATATTGTGGCTAGAGGTGACATAGCAGTTGAGAGAGTCGCCTCTACGGACAACGTTGCTGATCCACTTACGAAGCCCTTGCCTGGACCGTTGTTTGAAAAACATCGCGAAACAATGGGACTGCGTCTGATGAGTAGTTGACTTTAGGGCAAGTGGGAGATTGTTAGAGTAGATGCCCAACTAGCCAACTTGTGGCGTGTGGGTTTATAGACTCTTGTATATAAACGATCCGCTGTTGAAGGGCAAAACGGTCATTTTGCACTGGGGTTCTGAAAAATGGTTTTTCAGATCATAGTATTCAGTTTTGGAAACTGAGTCGATCCGTCCGATCTGATCGACGATCGGAGTTACGATGAAGTCTCGGTGATGGGGATGAACCGAATGTTCATCCGTTGGACCCGGGCCCGTTGGGCCGGATCCAAACCCATCACCAAGTCTACTTAATGTAGGCTTAGACTAATTAACTCATATCACAAAAACACTTGTTACAATCAACCCTAAACCTAGAGCTTAAAGCGCCGCCTACCTCCTCTCATAAAACCGTCGCCGCCGCCGCCGCCGCTTCGAGTCGCCGGAATTTGTTCCGGGCAACTCGACGAGGAGAATCCGTCCGCGCCGATCTCGTCAGGCCTTCTAGTGCAGGCTGACGAAGGAGTCTCGTATCCGGTCGTGGAACTGATTGACGTTAACTACCACAGTCTACCGTGAAGTGCCGGTTTCCTTGCGAAACTGGTCGGAGCTAGGCACGAGTTGCCAGCAAGGTATTCTACAAAACACCCTATGAATGTCATAGTTTGCATGTTTTTTATTGAAATTGTATTGATCGTCTCCCGGCAATTTTTGTTCTTCCGCTGCCTCGCCGGGAGGCGTGATCCAGATCCGCCGCGGTTCTCCAACACAGCGGTGTGCTGAGATCCAGCCAAAGGACAAACTCCCGAAAAATGTCCGTATTGCCCACACAGATTGCAAACGCCCTGAACCCCGACACACTGCGTCGAAGGGTGCTTACCTTCACATTGACCATAGAAATTGGCCCTGGGACTGCTGCTACTCGAACTACCCAAACCAGAGGAACTAGAACCCGACTTATTTTTAAACTGTTGACCACTAAGCCTGAATCTGTGACGTCCAGATTGTTGGGACTGCTGCGATGATTGAGAAGGTTGGGAAAACTGCTCCCCTTGAGCATTGGGACGTATACCTTGAGCAACTTGAGGCCTAACCCTAGACCTGCGGTTCTGCAACCCTTCCTCAATATCCATCGCCTTGTCCACCGCATCCGCATAGCTAGTAGGTGAACTCGCCAAAACCAAAGAATATAGATCGACTTTCAGCCATTCCAAGAATCGGTTTCTCTTCGCCCTCTCACGACAGGCACATGACAAACATAGGCAAGGAGAGAAGAAAACTTTCGAGCATACTCCCCCACAGACATGGTTCCCTGAACCAAGTTATCAAACTTGCGCTCCCTGGCGTTAACGTAAGACTTCGGAACGTACTCCTGTCGAAACGCAGTACAGAAACTATTCCAAGTTATTCCAGCACCAGTCTCCGCAAGAGTTCGTGAAGCACCTCTCCACAACGCTCCACGTTCTTCCTCAATTGGAAGGTAGCCAGACTCAGTCTACGCTCATCGCCATACCACACGCGATCAAACAACCCTGTAATGTGCTGCAACCAGGACTCAACATTGGAACTAGATTCGTCACCATTGAATGTTTGAGGATTCATCGCTGAAACCTCGCCATAATCAGTTTCATCTCGTCTACACGGGCTGCCAACACATCCACCTCATCATCCACCTATTTAGTGTGCCTACGGGAAGGGATACTACGTTCCACCTATTCATTCTGAGCCTCAGATTCTATCTGAATCTGCCCTCTAGCTCTACCCCTACGTCTAGGCGGCATCAAGGAAAACACTAAGACAATACGATCACACTAACACATAGTCAATCACACGCAACAAGCAACACAGTGCCTAGACTCAAGTGTGATAAAAAAAATTCGAGCTTATCCCAGTTTAAGCTCTGCAAAAATTTCAGGTCCGGTGCACAAGGAAAACCAACTTGTTTCGAGTGATTCATGGATCTTGGCCAACATGTGCACAAACATCCCAACATGCGCTAGCACGTGTTGGGCCTCCTCCGGTGCCTTGGCCTACCCGTGGAGTTCACCTCCAAATTCAAATCCGAAACCATAAACACGTTATTTGTGCATGATTAGTCGCAGGAAAACCAACTTGTTTTGAGTGATTCATGGGTCTTGGCCAACATGTGCACGAACATCCCAACATGCAGAGATTAAACACGCAAAATACAACTGCGGAAGCATTTAAAAAGTGGCTAAAATTTTTCGCTTTTGGCCTGACTTAGAAAACATAATTTAAAAATACACTAATACTCAAACTATTGGTTTTACAAAAATCGGAAACCAATCAACGAGTAAAAACAATACAAGAATCAAGTGTCCCAAACCACAAAACTCAAATCAGCAATAGAACATCAACATGGGGCATTCCCCGACGACAACTCAACTACATAATTATACAATATAAATAACTGGGACACTTTATCCACCTCTCGGGGCACCACCAGCTGAGTCATCTCCACGACCAGCTGAGAAACCTGGGTATCCTGTACCACACATAGACAACCTAAACAACCATCCCCAGAGGGACAGGGGTCAAACTCCAGTACGGAGAGCAAACTAAAACAGCAAGTAGATAGCAACAGATACAAATGCACGTGCTATGCATGAGAACAACATGATACAAAGGCAGGAGGCTACAACTAAATCAGGAAGCCAAGGAGCTCAAGGACCAGCTCAGCAGCTGTCAACATATCACAAGAAAGAAAGTGGCCACGAGGTATGTGAGAGCGTGGTAGCTATCCACTTGTCTCAACATACTGTACCAGAGCATAAACTAGATTACTCAACCTGCTGTTTCCAAAGCTCATGAGAGCGTGGTAGCTGTCCACTCGTCTCATAGCGGATAACAACTAGATCAGCATGGATATGAGGAGCACGGTATTGCCGCTCGTCCTCTATACAAGCCTCCTGGTACATACGGGTTAGCACAACAGCAAACGGCTAACAAGAGATGAGCTCAACAAGGAAAATACGTGTATGCAGATATAACAGCTTTCAATCAACAGCACAGAATAGAGGCAAGCAATAACAACACGATAGCATACACTGCACGACATACCAGCAAACATACATACATATCCATGCCTATCCCAAAGCTGTAATACAAGCTCACATCCGTACCTTAGCTTCTGTACTACAATTACCACAACAGGGGTCCCGAGTAACTCAAATTTGAAACCTGATAAGACAATAACAAAAAACTCAGGGACAGTAAGCACGGAACTACGAACTGGGAGCCACCAGCTCAACCCGGCTCTATCCTTCAAGAACACGATAGCTGGCTCTAAATGAAGTATGAGGTAGGATCTAACACTTACTCGAAAGTATTACCTGAACAGAAGAACCAATCAGCCGAAATGCTAACAGACTACACAAGGTAGCTTCTTTCGCGTTCCTCTTCTAGTCCACCAAAGCCTTTGAAAATGGTATAGAAAGAAGTGTCTTGAAAGGAGGAGTCCAACGGTACCAACCTTGCTCTAAGCTACGCTGTCTATCGCCGAAGATCGAAGATAATATGGTTCGGTGAACAGTAAGAGTTTCACTGTAGCAAAAGGTATGCTTACGGGGAAGATATTTCTAAGTGTCGGGAAACAATGGCGTACCTACAGTCCAAGTCCTCTATTTATATAACTTAAATCTCCAGATATGGTGAACAATAGCCACCGACAATACATGGCTTCCAGCTGGTACCAGCTCAAACATAGACTAGCTCACAGCATTCTCTCCCTGCTGGTATACATCATCCAGCTGCACACGATAACAACACCTACAGATCTGGTATCTCAAAGCGATGCATAGGATACATAGTAGTAACAGATCTCAATCATATGTGGTAGCAACATCTCTCTGCTGCAACAGATCAAACCTTAGTCAGCTCTCGTAACCGACCAGCTCTCATGCATTCAGATCTCACATCTCAGCTGGTTCCTCTAAACGACGTCGCACTGTAACATCCCAAAATCCAGATTACGTAGAAATGAGTGCATGACTAGGAAGAAAATATTTTTAGATGATTACATGCCTTATTATATGATTTATTTATGATTTTATGCTGCATGGTATGCATGTGCTATTTTTCAGCCTGCTTGAGCTATGGACGTGTGGACGAGATTAGGGTCGACCGGAATAAAGATAATTGATATTTTTAAGTTATGAGATTTTAAGAATGAATTTATTTTATTTTAAGCAAATATTTTTGGAAATTTGGATTTTTATAATTATTTTGGAGGGGAACCCGTTTTTCGCCCATATGGGTTGGTATTTGAGTTTTAAGGCACTTTAAAATTTTAGGAGGCCTAGATTTCGAAACTTTATAATTATTAAAGCCCAAGTATGAGTTTTTAAACACCTTTTTATTTAATAAGAGGGGCATGCTTGTATTTTTCATCATTAAAACAAGAAGGGTCATTATAGGCACACTCATTATTTCTTAAACACAAATTAGATTCAAATCTAGCCTCCAATACATGCACCACCCGTCTTCTCCCCTCCCCACACACACAAAATTTCGAAAATTCCAGCCATAGAAGGAGCTTGGTGATCCATAGCCGGTTGCGCCCCGATCTCGCGTCTACAACGTTCGTACCTCGCAGATCCACGTTTCCTTCAACCCCAGGCATGTGATATAATTCCCTTGATCACCATTTAAATCATAAAAACCTGTTTATGAAAATTATGCATGAATATTGTGTGTATGCCTCGGATCTTTACCTCTATGTTCATAGTTCGGTTCTAGGGGTTCCTAGGGGACTCATGGTCATCTAGATCAAGTGAGGATAGTGGCTAAAGGTTCGGGCGAACCACATCATGCAGTAGAAGTCGTGAGTGGCGCATCGCGCCTCTGGGCTGGTGCGTCCACTTGCAGAGGTTCGTTATCCCTGGTCGGTCCCTGGTTTGAGGTAAGGTCAGTCACGTTAGAACTGCATGGACCTGGGGGTGGTCCAGTCGGAAGCGCTCTGGAATTGGTGTCCGGAGAAGGGAGAACGAACGTGAAGACCAGCAGGTGGTCTCGACGGTGCAGCATGGCTGGAGCGTCCACTTGAAGCTACCCGTTCTCCCAGGTTAGCCAACGGTTTGAGCCAAGGTTGGTCTCGTTAGAACCTTCTGGACCTGGGGGTGGTCCAGCCGAAAGGGCTCCAGCAGTGGTGGCTGGAGCAGGGAGAAAAAATGCAAAAACCAGAGGCTGGTCGTGGAAACGGCTGCTTAGGTGTGTGTTTTGGTCTAGGTTTATTTTTGGAGAATTGGTTCGGTCTAAGTTAACTGGTTTCGGCTGGTTCGGTTGGACCAGATCGGTTCTTCGGGTCTCGAGTCAAATATTTTAAAATGGGTTCAAGTTATTTTACTTTTGGACCTGTTATTTTTATTAATGTGTCGAAAGTCCAATTTTAAAGAAAATAGCCAGAAGTTTCAAAATTGAGTCAAACCTTTTAAATAATTTTAGTTATACCTAATTTTATGTTTTTAGTCAAAATTATGGCTTTGGGATTTTATTGGAGTCAAAAATCGATTTTTAATAGCCAGAAGTTTCAAAATTGAGTCAAACCTTTTAAATAATTTTAGTTATACCTAATTTTATGTTTTTAGTCAAAATTATGGCTTTGGGATTTTATTGGAGTCAAAAATCGATTTTTGGGATTTAATTTGGTCAAAATCGGTATTTTGGTCAAAATCGGCTTTTGAGGTCAAAATTGATTTAAATTGCTTTTAAAGGTCAAATCGATTTTTATAAGTTAAAATTGATTTTAAGATGTCAAAATTGATTTTAATTGGTCAAAATTAGCCTTGATTTTCATAAGCCCATATTTAATTAAAATTAGGCAAAATGTTTAAAGGGGATGAACATTCGTTTCATCAAGTAAGTTAAGAGCGATGTGTGGTCTAGAAGTAGTGGGCCAGACTCCTGAACCAATCCATGATCGAAGTCGAAAAATGTAGAAGCCCGTAAATGTATATTTAATCATATATGTAGTATGTTATGTACGTAAATATTTTAAAGGAAAAGATTAAATATATGTTATCGGGCTAAACTTTTAAATTGTATGATTTTAAGAAATGCACACATCATGAGATTTTATGAAATAATCAGGCATGTCTCTTTTAAGATAAAACCCGAGGGATTGAAGTGATGTGGCAAAGTTTAATGATGGGAGCTAGCCGGGTAGCCGGGCCCGGGGATCCCCTGTTTTAATGTATGATTATGAGTCTATGGATTCATGTGTTGACATCATGGTGAAGTGGCAAGCATAGAGGTGTGACATATAGGGATCTCGACTTGAGGTCGGGTGAACCACACTGTGAGGATTGAGAAATTCGAATCGTGATTAATCAATTTCGTAGGATTATTCATGGGATTTTGAGTTGTCGAATTTCTCTAAGTGTTAGAAATCAGACGCAGCGCTAGTATAAGAAGCAGACGTAGCGAATTTTTGCGAAGTCTGTCAGCAGCAAGCTCCTGTAGCGAAAGTCAACGTGGGTCAATAGTACTGTAGCTCGCGTCTGGTGAATTTTGGAAATCAGTAGAGATGACGTGAGCGTGACGTCTTGTGTTGCGTCTGGCAGTAGTTTGCGCTTGTGATGGTTGCTGCTGGCAGTAGACGCGCAATTGTGAGAGTGATCGAGGAAGCGACACGTGTTTGGTTTGAAGAATCAGTCGCTGATGAGAAGCGACGTCGTTTGATTAAGTGGAAACGCTGCGTTTTGAGTATTGTGTCTGGTACCAGTAGCGAGGGATCTGTTGCATTGTTTAATCCAGTCGCGAGGTATCTGTTGACAGATAGGATGACGTAGGCCATGCGACGTCGTTTTGTTGGTTACGCTTGCGTCTGGGTTGTTTTAAGAGATATCTGTTGTCAGCTGGTGGAGCATTGTGACGTCGTTTTGTTTAGTAGGAACGGTGTCGTTTTGGAAATTATCGAGAATGCAACGACTGGTTGTTGCGTCTGGTTTTGTTATGGGCAACGACTGGTTTCTGTTGACAGATATCTACTGTTCCCGTCGTCTGGTTATTTTGCGAACAACAGCTGTTGGATTTAAGGGTTATAAATAGAAGTGTTGATTGACACTTAGAATTATTCTGAACCCGATATTTCTTATCTTTATCTTCAACCCTCGTTAGCTACTGTTCACCGTGACTTAATTCCCACCGATTGTCACCGTTCTCCGTCGATGATTTGAGCGATTTTGATGGCGCTAGAATCCCTGTGACTTGCTCTTTCGATTGTCACCCATTTGAAGCTGTGGAACGACCTTGTAGAAGATCGCGAAGCTGCTAATTTCTTCGTACAGTGGAACCCGATAGTTATTTCGCTAGTTCCAGCTGTTCTGTAAGAAATTCCTATCGTTCTAAACGTAGTATTAGGTTCTAGTACTTTGTTTAGAAGTAGAACAGGAGATTAGGTTCTTGACCGTAGGAATTGCTACTGAGAAGTTCTGATTCGAACTAGACATGAGTTGATTGTTGAGTTTCCTAACAGATTTGAGGTTCTGGACAACTTCTGCCTGGTTGAGGATACCAGGTGAAAGTTTGTTTGCACTGTTGGTATTGCCGTGCCTTTGAAATTCTGTTGAGGTAGAATTCAGTCGTTGAAGGTATGAATTGAGCAGTTCGTAACAGCTTTGAGCATGGCTATAATTCGGGTTATGAATATCTGTTATGTGTTTACGTGAGGCAAGCATGATGAATTGATTGATTATATGTCTTGTTTCATGTACTGTGAATTTTATGCATTCGAATTGAATAGTATGCATTTTGAATTGAATATTGATTGGCATATATGCATACATCTTGAGCCTGATTGACAGATTGATTGATGACCCAATTGAAAGCCATGTTATGACTGGCCGACTGATGAGTTGTGCCTGAAAAGTCCAACGCTATCATCGGAGTGGTGACTACCGGATTCGAGTGTCTACCACCGAGCTGTGATGAGCTGACGGGCTCCGAAGATCACGGACCGATGATTTCCCCGGTTGATACACCATGCGTGTATAGAGGCTGATTGAGTTGATTGCCAGTTGATACACTGGTCTAGCTATCCGATCCTTTATAGCCCTCATGCATTCAATAGCATCGATTATGGCATGTTGCATGATTAGCTGTTTTGATAGCTCTTCGTACTGAGGCTTGACCTCGTATTTGTTTTCCTGCTTTTGTGTTGTTTGGGTCTGCGTTACCCACTTGCAGGATCTTCAGGTAACCAAGCTGGACAAAGTGGAGGTTCAGCTGGTCGATCTCCGTTCCCATGAGTCCCAGTTATTTTATTATGTATCGAACCCGGGGAATTCCCCGTGTCATATGTATTTTAGGGATTTGTATTTGAATTGACAATTGATGTTACCTGTTTTATATGAGTTTGAGTCAACTCTTATTTTGATTATGAATATTTTGAATGATGTTTTAAGTTCAGGCCCAATTATATTTTGAAATTTTTTAAGCCCGATTTTACGCTTCCGTGATTATGTGCTTAATTGTGCTCTAATCTTGTGTGATTAGCACGGGGCCTGACATTTTTGGTATCAGAGCTTAAACTGGGATAAGCTCGATTTCTTTTGATCACACTCGAGTCTAGGCACAGAGTTTTGATTTGATTTTTTATTGACTCTGTGACTTATGTGATCTTTTATCTGTCTATGTCATATATCTACTGTGAGATCTTACCTCTAGAATTGTTTAGATGCCGCCGAGAAGAGGAAGAGGTAGGACGACTAGACGTACTATGGAGGAGTCTAAGGCAGGTAGTGATGATGATGTTCATCAGGTTGAGGATGTTACTAGACAGATAGGCGAGATGGAGTTGGTCCTAGCTAGGTTTCAGCGGACGAACCCTCCGACGTTTTCTGCAGCGGAGGGTGGTGCGATGGCTGAGGCTTGGTTAGCTCAGATGGAGGAGTTGTTTGATACTCTGGAGTATGCTCCCGAGAAGAGACTGAAGCTGGCGGTGCTGCAGCTGAGAGACAATGCGCAGCGCTGGTGGAGGGGTACTTCTCGTATCCTTCAGACGACTAGACGGTACTATGGAGGAGTCTAAGGCAGGTAGTGATGATGATGTTCATCAGGTTGAGGATGTTACTAGACAGATAGGCGAGATGGAGTTGGTCCTAGCAGGTTTCAGCGGACGAACCCTCGACGTTTTCTGCAGCGGAGGGTGGTGCGATGGCTGAGGCTTGGTTAGCTCAGATGGAGGAGTTGTTTGATACTCTGGAGTATGCTCCCGAGAAGAGACTGAAGCTGGCGGTGCTGCAGCTGAGAGACAATGCGCAGCGCTGGTGGAGGGGTACTTCTCGTATCCTTCGTGATAGTGTGGCTGTGATCACCTGGGAGAGCTTCTGTGAGGCGTTCAGACAGGAGTATACCCCGGATTCCTTCTATAACAGCCTGGAGCAGGAGTTTGACAACTTGAAGCAGGGTAGCATGCGAGTGGTTGAGTATGCCCGATAGTTTTCTGCACTTTTGGTCTATGTGCCACACGTAGCCAAACAAGAGAGAACGAAGAGGAACAAATTTCTGAAGGGCTTGAGGCCTGATCTGTACCAGATGATTTTTTCTGGGTCACCTGCGACCTATATTGATGCAGTGAACCGAGCGGTGGATATTGAGGAGAGTTTGATGGAGGTTGAGGCTCTGATTCAGCCGATTACTGGACGCACCTATCAGCCTGTGCAGGATGCGTCGCAATCTTTCTATTCTCCTCAGGGGTCGCAGCAACAGCAGTCAAATCGCCAAAGGTTTAGACCTCGAGGGAAACAGTTTAAGAAGAAGGCGGATTCGAGTTCCTCTGGTTCTGCGAGTTCTGGTTCTGGCAGCGATTCTAGTGGCATGTCGTGTGGACAGTGCGGAGGAAGGCATCCGACTTCGCAATGTCGAGGAGTTCAGGGGTCATGCCGTAACTGTGGACAGCCAGGACACTTTGTGAGAGTGTGTCCTCTGTTGAGGTGACGAGATAGCAGGCTGAGGAGGCGCCTGGTATGATGATCGCAGGTACATGCTTTATTTTTTATTATCCTGCGAGAGTTCTATTTGACGCTGGTGCATCACACTCTTTTATTTCTGAGTTGTTTGTTTGTGAGTATGGGTTGAGTTCTTCCCCATTGTGTGATGTTATTTTCGTGTCTACCCCTGATGGTATGAGTCTGTGGTCTTGTGAAATAGTATTGGATTGCGTGCTTCGATTCGATGAGCATGTTTTGGTGTCCAATCTGATTGTTTTGGGAATCAGAGATTTTGATTGCATCTTGGGAATGGATGTATTGTCTAGGATTAAGGCTACTGTTGACTATTTTCATGGTGTGGTGAGATTTTGCCCTGACTCGGGTGAGAAGTGGGAGTTCTACGGTGCTGATTCACGCTCGAAGATTCTGCTAGTGTCTGCCATGGA
Organism: Dorcoceras hygrometricum; assembly: GCA_001598015.1. Classification (NCBI taxonomy): domain Eukaryota; kingdom Viridiplantae; phylum Streptophyta; class Magnoliopsida; order Lamiales; family Gesneriaceae; genus Dorcoceras; species Dorcoceras hygrometricum. The sequence goes on along the minus strand of KQ992521.1, from coordinate 317,612 downwards.
GATGTTAGCCTGCTATCGCTGGATAATGCTGGATTCATGATTTATGCGCTTGACATTTCCCAAGAGCCACGATTGGAGTTGAGCGACATTCCGATCTTCCGAGAGTTTCCCGACGTGTTTCTAGATGAGATTCCTGGATTCCCTCCAAGACGTGAGATCGATTTCAGCATTGATTTTGTGCCCGATACCGCCCCGATTTCTAGAGCTCCGTACCGGTTGGCACCAACAGAGTTGAAAGAGCTGAAGGATCAATTGAGAGATCTCTTGGAGAGAGGCTTTATCAGATCGAGTATGTCGCCTTGGGGAGCTCCGATTCTTTTTGTGAAGAAGAAGGATGGGTATATGAGGATGTGCGTGGATTTCCGACAGTTGAATAAAGCGACGGTGAAGAACAAGTATTCTTAATCGAGGATTGATGACTTGTTTGATCAGTTGCAGGGATCGGTCGTTTACTTGAAGATTGATTTGCGCTCTGGTTATCACCAGTTGCGGTTTAGAGACGCTGACGTGGCGAAGACAGCATTTCGGACTCGATATGGGCATTATGAGTTTCTGGTCATGCCGTTTGGGTTGAAAAATGCCCCAACTTTTTTCATGGATTTGATGTATCACATTTTTAGTGAGTATATCGATCGGTTCATGATCGTCTTCATAGATGACATCCTAGTGTACTCGAGGAGCTTGAGAGAGCATAAGGAGCATCTTAGACTGGTGTTGCAGAGATTGAGAGACTCGCACTTGTACGCCAAGTTCAGCAAGTACGAATTCTGGCTGGATCGAATTATCTTTTTGGGTGGATCCGAGTAAGGTCGAAGCAGTTCTTAACTGGGAGAGACCTAGGAACGTTTCAGAGATCCGCAGTTTCTTGGGATTGGCTGGCTAGTATAAGAAGCAGACATAGCGAATTTTGGCGAAGTCTGTCAGCAGCAAGCTCCTGTAGCGAAAGTCAACGCGGGTCAATAGTACTGTAGCTCGCGTCAGGTGAATTTTGGAAATCAGTAGAGATGACGTGAGCGTGACGTCTTGTGTTGCATCTGGCAGTAGTTTGTGCTTGTGATGGTTGCTAGTGGCAGCAGGCGCACAATTGTGAGAGTGATCGAGGAAGCGACACGTGTTTGATTTGAAGAATCAGTCGCTGATGAGAAGCGACGTCGTTTGATTAAGTGGAAATGCTGCGTTTTGAGTATTGCGTCTGGTACCAGTAACGAGGGATATGTTGCATTGTTTAATCCAGTCGCGAGGTATCTGTTGACAGATAGGATGACGTAGGCCATGCGACGTCGTTTTGTTGGTTACGCTTGCGTCTGGGTTGTTTTAAGAGATATCTATTGTCAGCTGGTGGAGCGCTGCGGCGTCGTTTTGTTTAGTAGGAACGGTGTCGTTTTGGACATTCCTTGAGAATGCAATGACTAGTTGTTGCGTCTGGTTTTGTTATGGGCAACGACTGGTTTCTGTTGACAGATATCTACTGTTCCCATCGTCTGGTTATTTTGCGAACAACAGCTGTTGTATTTTAGGGTTATATATAGAAGTGTTGATTGACACTTAGAATTATTCTGAACCCGATATTTCTTATCTTTATCTTCAACCCTCGTTAGCTACTGTTCACCGTGACTTAATTCCCGTCGATTGTCACCGTTCTCCGTCGATGATTTGAGCGATTTTGGTGGTGCTAGAATCCCTGTGACTTGCTCTTTCGATTGTTACCCATTTGAAGCTGTGGAACGACCTTGGAGAAGATCGCGAAGCTTCTGATTTCTTCGTACAGTGGAACCCGATAGTTATTCCGCTAGTTCCAGCTGTTGGGTAAGAAATTCCTACCGTTCTAAGCGTAGTATTAGATGCTAGTACTTTGTTTAGAAGTAGAACCGGAGATTAGGTTCTTGACCGTAGGAATTGCTACTGAGAAGTTCTGATTCGAACTAGACATGAGTTTATTGTTGAGTTTCCTTAACAGATTTGAGGTTCTGGACAGCTTCTGTCGTGGTTGAGGATATCAGGTGAAAGCTGGTTTGCACTGTTGGTATTGCCGTTCCTTTGAAATTATGTTGAGGTAGAATTCAGTCGTTGAAGGTACGAATTGAGCAGTTCGTAACAGCTTTGAGCATTATGTTGAGGTAGAATTCAGTCGTTGAAGGTACGAATTGAGCAGTTCGTAACAGCTTTGAGCATGGCTATAATTCGGGTTATGAATTGTTGTTATGTGTTTACGTGAGGCAAGCATGATGAAATGATTGATTATATGTCTTGTTTCATGTACTGTGAATTGTATGCATTCAAATTGAATAGTATGCATTTTGAATTGAATATTGATTGGCATACATGCATACATCTTGAGCCTGATTGACAGATTGATTGATGACCCAATTGAAAGCCACGTTGTGACTGGCCGACTGATGAGTTGTGCCTGAAAAGTCCAACGCTATCATCGGAGTGGTGAGTACCGGATTCGAGTGTCTACCACCGAGTTGTGATGAGCTGACGGGCTCCGAAGATCACGGACCGATGATTTCTCCGGTTGATACACCGTGCGGGTATAGAGGCTGATTGAGTTGATTGCCAGTTGATACACTGGTCTAGCTATCCGATCCTTGATAGCCCTCATGCATTCAATATCATCGATTATGGCATGTTGCATGATTAGCTGTTTTGATAGCTCTTCGTACTGAGGCTTGACCTCGTATTTGTTTTCCTGCTTTTGTGTCGTTTGGGTCTGCGTTACCCACTTGCAGGATCTTCAGGTAACCAAGCTGGACAGAGTGGAGGTTCAGCTGGTCGATCTCCGTTCCCATGAGTCCCAGTTATTTTATTATGTATCGAAACCCGGGGAATGCCCCGTGTCATATGTATGTTGGGGATCTGTATTTGAATTGACAATTGATGTTACCTGTTTTATATGAGTTTGAGTCAACTCTTATTTTGATTATGAATATTTTGAATGATGTTTTAAGTTTAGGCCCAATTATATTTCTAAAATTTTTAAACCCGATTTTACGCTTCCGTGATTATGTTCTTAATTGTGCTCTAATCTTGTGTGATTAGTACGGGGCCTGACACACACCGTCACATACGTTGGTTATTTCGACTGATCAGTCACACGCCTGCTCATATTCATGGATACGACTCATATGTTTTTTAATGTTACGTTACGTCATGCCTTATGTATGTTTATGTTACGTATGTACGATATGAAATGTATGAAGAAATGTTTTAAGATCATGCACACATTCATGTTTTTAACGCTATTTTAGTACAAGTGTGTGCTTGCATGCGATTTTATTTGTATGTACTTTGTTATGTATTACGATAGAGCATGCTGAGCCTCTAGGCTCACTAGGTTTAAATGATGCAGGTGATGATCCTGTCGATGAGTATATTCCGACTGGCGGTGAGGACCTCTGAGCGCCTATTGCAGCAGTGCCCCGTGACCGCCTTATGATTCAGTTTTGTCATGTTGCAGTTTTAGATACTAGTTTTTTAAACATGTTGGTTTTCAGTATGCTTTTACTCGAGGATTTTATTGTGTTGGATGTTTTTAACTTTTTCAATATTCCTCTATTTATGCTTAAAGTATTTTGAGAAAATGATCTAGAAACGTTTTAGAAGGGAACGAGCCATTCGTTATGTTTAAGTTTATGCTTCCGTACATGTTTTAAAAAAAATTCTAGAGTCTGGTTCGTTTCAGTTGGTATCAGAGCGGTTGTTCTGGTGGGGTACTTGCCTGCTGCGTGGAGCTCAGAATTCTCACTACCAGTCTGTGAGTTTTGTTATTTTAGTATTTATGTTTATGTTTGCATGATGCATGATTTAGCCTTGCATGAGTTTTTGACCTTAGGATTTTAAAAATAGACGCTTAGTTATGCACTTAGATTTACGTGATAAGGTTTTGGTGTGCATGATGCCTCCCAGACGTGCTATCGGTACGTAACTTAATTTCGGGGACGAAATTTCTATAAGGGGGGGGAGATTGTAACATTCCGAAATCCAGATTACGTAGAAATGAGTGCATGACTAGGCCGGAAAATATTTTTAGATGATTACATGCCTTATTATATGATTTATTTATGATTTTATGCTGCATGGTATGCATGTGCTATTTTTCAGCCTGCTTGAGCTATGGACGTGTCGACGAGATTAGGGTCGACCGGAATAAAGATAATTGAGAATTTTAAGTTATGAGATTTTAAGAATGAATTTATTTTATTTTAAGCAAATATTTTTGGAAATTTGGATTTTTATAATTATTTTTGAGGGAAACCCGTTTTTCGCCCATACGGGCTGGTATTTGAGTTTTAAGGCACTTTAAAATTTTAGGAGGCCTAGATTTTGAAACTTTATAATTATTAAAGCCAAAGTATGAGTTTTTAAATACCTTTTTATTTAAGTAGAGGGGCATGCTTGTATTTTTCATCATTAAAACAAGAAGGGTCATTATAGGCACACTCATTATTTCTTAAACACAAATTAGATTCAAACCTAGCCTCCAATACATGCACCAGCCGTCTTCTCCCCTCCCCACACACACAAAATTTTGAAAATTCCAGCCATAGAAGGATCTTGGTGATCCATAGCCGGTTGCGCCCCGTTCTCGTGTGTACAACGTTCGTACCTCGCAGATCCACGTTTCCTTCAACCCAGGCATGTGATATCAATTCTCTTGCTCACCATTTAAATCATAATAACCTGTTTTATGAAAATTATGCATGAATATTGTGTGTGTGCCTCGGATCTTTACCTCTATGTTCATAGTTCATGCATGAGACTCATGGTTTTTGAGATGTTACGCTTTCTTCTCTTGAGGCTTCGGTCATGGCAATTTCCAGGGGTGTTGGATCGGTTCTAGGGGTTCCTAGGGGATTGGTCATATGCATGAATATTGTGTGTGTGCCTCGGATCTTTACCTCTATGTTCATAGTTCATGCATGAGACTCATGGTTTTTGAGATGTTACGCTTTCTTCTCTTGAGGCTTCGGTCATGGCAATTTCCAGGGGTGTTGGATCGGTTCTAGGGGTTCCTAGGGGATTGGTCATCTATATCAAGGGAGGATAGTGGCTAAGGGTTCGGGCGAACCACATCATGCACTAGAAGTCGTGAGTGGCGCATCGCGCCGCTGGGCTGGTGCGTCCACTTGCAGAGGTTCGTTCTCCCTGGTCGGTCCATGGTTTGAGGTAAGGTCGGTCACGTTAGAACCGCCTGGACCTGGGGGTGGTCCAGTTGGAAGGGCTCCAGCATTGGTTGTCAGGCCTCGTGCTAATAAACATAGATTATAGCACAAATAAGCACATAATCTCGGAAGCGTAAAATCGGGCTTAAAAATTTTTCGAAATAAAATGGGCCTGAACTCAAAAACATACATTCAAAGTATCAATACTAAAATACGAGTTAACTCAAAATCAAAAAAAATAGGTAACATCAAATCTCAATCATCAACGATCCCCAAAATACATAAAGACGCAGGGCATCCCCTGGTTCAATACATAATAAAAATAGACTGGGACTCAAGGAAACGGGGATCGACCAGCTGGCGCTCCACTCTGTCCAGCTTGGTTACCTGAAGATCCTGCAAATGGAAAACACAGACCCAAACAACACAAAAGCAGGAAAACAAATACGAGGTCAAGCCTCAGTACGAAGAGCTATCAAACAGCTAATCATGCACATGCTATAAATCAATGTTATGAAATGCATGAGGGCTATCAAAGATCGGATAGCTAGACCAGCATATCAACTGGCAATCAAATCGGTCGAGCCTCTATACCCACACAGTAAAAATCAACCGAGGGGAAATCATCGGTCCGTGATATTCCAGGCCCGTCAGCCCATCACAACTCGGTGGTATTCCGAAACGACAAGTCAGTCGCTACACATCAGTCGCCCTAGTCACAACGTGGCTCTCAATCAGGTCATAAATCAATCTGTCAATCAGGCTCAATATGTATGCATGAATGCCAATTCAATAATCAATATCAATGCATACAATAATTCATACGTGAAAACAGAACATAAAATCACATAAACCATCAGTCTGTTCCACTTAAATGCATCCATCAATGCAGGCAGATTTCACAACACGAAATATAGCCATGTCCAAGCTCAAAGCTGTAAAGGTCGCTCAATTCGTACATCCAACTACTGATTTATCAAGGCACGACAACACAACTGAAGCAAGTCAGCTTTCGCCTGATACGGCAATTCACGGCAGGATGCACCTAGAATCCTCAAATCTGTTAAGGAAACTCAATCAATAACTTATGTCTAATTCAAATCTCAACATTTCCTACGGTCCAGAACCTAACTCCGGTTCTACCTCTAAACAAAGTATTTGCAGCTGATACTAAGCTTAGAACAGTAGGAATCTGTCAGGCCCCGTGCTAATTACTCAAGATAATAGCACAATTAAGCACATAATCACGGAAGCGCAAAAATCGGGCTTAAAAATTTTCGAAATACTTTAGGCCTGAACTTAAAATCATACATTCAAAATATTCATAATCAAAATATGAGTTGACTCAAACTCATACAAAACAGGTAACACAATTATCAATTCAAATACAGATCCCCAAAAATACATAAGACACGGGGCATCCCCCGGGTTCGATACATAAATAAAATAACTGGGACTCATGGAAATGGGGATCGACCAGCTGAACCTCCACTCTGTCCAGCTTGGTTACCTGAAGATCCTGCAAATGGGTAACACAGACCCAAACAACACAAAAACAGGAAAACAAATACGAGGTCAAGCCTCAGTACGAAGAGCTATCTAAACAGCTAAACATGCAACATGCTATAAATCAATGCTATGAATGCATGAGGGCTATCAATGATCGGATAGCTAGACCAGCAAGTCGACTGGCAATCATATCGATCGAGCCTCTATACCATGCACAGCAAGTCAGTCGGTGGAAATCATCGGTCCGTGATCTTCAGGGCCCGTCAGCCCATCACAGCTCGATGGTCTTCAGACACGACAAGTCAGTCGGTCACCACTCCGATGATAGCGTTGGACTTTTCAGGCACAACAAGTCAGTCGGACAGTCACAACGTGACTCTCAATCAGGTCATAAATCAATCTGTCAGGCTCAATATGTATGCATGAATGTCAATTCAATAATCAATGCACAATGCATACAATTCATTACGTGAAACAGCATATATAATTCAAACAATTCAACAGACTGCCTCGTAAATTCACATAATCAGATCAGCAAGTTCATAACATCGATCACATCCATGTCCACGCTCAAAGCTGTTAAATCTGCTCAATTCGTACCTTCAACGACTGAATTCTACCTCAACAGACTCTGCAAAATCACGGCGATACCAACAGTGCAAACCAGCTTTCACCTGATATCCTCAACCACGGCAGAAGCTGTCCAGAACCTCAAATCTGTTAAGGAAACTCAACCATCAACTCATATCTAGTTCAAATCTAAACTTCGAAGCATCCTAGCCTATGGTCAGAACCTTTCTCTAGTTCTACAAGTCTACCGAAGCTAGAAACAACAAGAGATGCTCACCCAGAAACTCAAACCAGCAGAAGAACCAACGAATTTCTCTGTATGAGGACACGGCAACTTCTCACTTCTTCTCCAACGTTGATTCAGGGCTTCAAATGGGTAGCAATCGAAAGAGCAACTCACGACGAATCCAGCGCCACCAAAATCACTCAAATCATCGGCGGAGAACGACGGTAATCGACGAAAATAGGTCACGGTGAACAGTAGCTAATCGAGGGTTTGGGAAAGGAGATAAGAAACATCAGGTTCAAAATAATTCTAAGTGTCGAGCAACACTTATACATATATATCTCGAATCCAACTGCCAATGATCACAAAATCAATAATTGACCAGGAAGTATCTCACGACAGATATCAATCGACGGGAACAGTAGAAATCTTACAACAGATACCAGCAGCAACCACCAGCCGATATATTCTCGAAGGAACATCAAAATGACATCGTTCCAACTAACTCAAACAACGTCGTAGAACTTCACCAGCTGACAACAGATATCTCTTGTGAAGCAACCAAAAGCTGGTAACAGATCTCTTCAAAAACCCATCAGCGACTGATCTCGCGAAATCACTCAAAACGACGACGCGTCAACTAATCCAAACAACGTCGTAATGGTTACGTAAACATTGCTGCCAACAGCTGGTCACCCAGTCGCAATAATCAAAACGCAGCGTTTCAATCTTATCAAAACGACGTCGCGCAGCATACGTCATCCTATCTGTCGACAGATATCTCGCTACTGGTTCTTCAAACCATCGACTGGTCGCTCTTTCTAACGCAACTGCTGAAACCAGTAGTCAACACTCAAAAATGTTGACCAACACGTGTCGCTTCCTCAATCATCCTCGCGATTGCGCGCCTCGGCTGCCAGCAGCAACTACTTCAAGCGCCACTACTGCCAGCAGATATCTCTCCAAGAGAAACGACGACGTATTCCTCGTGCGCTACAGTAACTATCGAAATCAAATCTCACCAGCTGCAAGCTACAGTACCGTTGACTCGCGTTGACTCTGGAAATTTCTCTGCGGCTGATTCAATATTTAGAGAAATTCGATCACTCCAAATCCCGTGACTAATCCTACAAAATTTGATTAATCACTATTCGAATTTCTCAATCCTCACATTCTCCCCACCTTAAGAGATTTCGTCCTCGAAATCAAAGGCAAACTCAGGGGAAGAATTCAATCAATTCAACTCAAAAACAGAATACAAAACCAAAATTCATCTGATTCAAAGCCAGGAGTTCAAGATAACTGGACAATTCATAAACAAGAACTATGGAAAACACAACCAGAAACCGAAAACTAAAACATCTATCTACTCAAACAGATGCGGCCACTCGCGCTGCATCTCTCTTCCGGTTCCCAAGTTGCTTCTTTTCTGCCATGCTTGCTCCATTGGACCATCACCAACGGAACTACTTTGTTCCTCAACTGTTTCTCCTTCCTATCCAAAATCTGAACTGGATATTCAACATAACTCAAGGCAGAATCCAGCTCTACTTCGTTGGTTCTCAACACATGGGACGGATCAGGCTCATATTTCCTCAACATTGACACATGAAAAACGTCATGCATCGCTGCTAACTCATCAAGCAGTCTCAATCGATAAGCCAATTGTCCAATTCGTTCAATAATCTCAAAGGGACCAACGAATTTAGGAGCTAATTTGCCTTTAAATCTAAAGCGCATCACGCTCTTGAAAGGAGAAACTTTTAGAAATACTCGATCGCCAACCTCAAACTCTAACGGTCGACGTCTCCGGTTAGCATAGCTAATAAATCTATCTTGTGCAGCCTTCATTCTACTTCGAATCAAATCAACCTGATCTTTCATATGCTGCACAAACTTAGGGGTAGAAAGCTGTCTCTCACCAACTTCTTCCCAAAAAATCAGAGATCTGCACTTACGACCATACAACGCCTCAAATGGAGCCATTCCGATAGTCACTTGGTAGCTGTTGTTATACGAAAACTCAACCAACGACAAAGAATCCTGCCAGCCACCACTGAAATCCATCACTACTGCACGCAGCATATCCTCCAAAGTCTGAATAGTCCGCTCAGACTGGCCATCTGTCTGTGGGTGATAGGCTGTACTCATAGCCAATCTCGAACCCATCGCTGCTTGCAAGATCTTCCAAAATCGGGAAGTGAATCTTGGATCTCTGTCAGACACTATCGAAACAGGCACTCCATGCAATCTAACCACATGGTCGATGTACAGTTTCGCCATTTTATTCATCGAGCATCTCACATCATAGGGTTCATGCCTTCCCACCAGTAGTGAGATTTCAAGGCATGGTACATCTTTCTCTCGCCCGGATGCACACTGTACTGACTACAATGCGCTTCATTCATGATGGTCTCTTTCAAATCGATCAAGTTCGGAACCACCAATCTTCCTCGAAATCTCAGACACCCATCCGAAGAAATGGAGAAATCATCAGACTGACCACTACGGGCTTTAATCTTCAACTCATGAATATATGGATCAGTCCTCTGCGCCTCTCTGATGTCACTCACAATCTACGGTTCTACTTGAATCGAAGAAACCATAAAGTACTGATCACCCGGCTGGAAACGCCATCCAGAAGTACTCAACTGCTCATAGACTTTAGAGACACTCAAAGACAAAAGCATCGCAGGCTGGGTATTCCTACTCAAAGCATCTGCTACTGAGTTCATCCGCCCAGGCTGATACTGAATCTCACAGTTAAAGTCCTTGAGCAATTCCATCCATCGTCGTTGCCTCATATTCAAATCAGACTGCGTGAAGATATATTTCAGACTCTTGTGGTCGGTGTACACCACAAATTCTTCACCATACAGATAATGTCGCCAAATCTTTAAGGCAAACACTATCGCAGCCAACTCCAAATCATGAACAGGGTACCTCGTCTCGTGAGGCTTCAACCGTCGAGACGCATAAGCAATCACGTACCCATTCTGCATCAACACACATCCTAAACCATTGAGAGAAGTGTCGGAGCACACCACAAATCCTCCGGATCTAGACGGTAGAGCCAAGATAGGAGCAGTAGTCAACTTCTCCTTCAACGTCTGAAAACTGTACTCGCACTCATCAGTCCACACAAATCTCTTATCCTTTTGAGTCAACTGAGTCAAAGTCCTGGCTATCGAAGAAAACTTCTCTATAAAACGCCTGTAATAGCCAGCCAATCCCAAGAAACCACGGATCTCTGAAACGTTCCTAGGTCTCTCCCAGTTAAGAACTGCTTCGACCTTACTCGGATCCACGGAAATTCCTTGCGTCGAAATCACATGACCCAAAAAGATAATTCGATCCAGCCAGAATTCGCACTTGCTGACTTGGCGTACAATTGCGAGTCTCTCAATCTCTGCAACACCATTCTAAGTGCTCCTTATGCTCTCTCAAGCTCCTCGAGTACACTAGGATGTCATCTATGAAGACAATGAATCGATCAATGTACTCGCTGAAGACGTGATTCATCAAATCCATGAAAACAGCTGGGGCATTCGTCAACCCAAACGGGATGATCAGGAACCATAATGCCCATATCGAGTCCGAAAAGCTGTCTTCGCCATGTCAGCGTCTCTGATCCGCAACTGGTGATAACCAGAGCGCAAATCAATCTTCGAGTAAACGAGATCCCTGAAACTGATCGAACAAGTCATCAATTCTCGGCAAAGGATACTTGTTCTTCACCGTCGCTTTGTTCAACTGTCGGAAATCCATGCACATCCTCATAGACCCATCCTTTTTCTTCACAAAAAGAATCGGAGCTCCCCAAGGCGACATACTTGGTCTAATGAAGCCCTTCTCCAAGAGATCTCTCAGCTGGTCCTTCAACTCTTTCAACTCTGCTGGCGCCAACCGGTAAGGAGCTCTAGAAATCGAGGCAGTATCGGGCACCAACTCTATGCTGAAATCAATCTCACGTCTTGGAGAGAATCCAGGAATCTCATCTGGAAACACGTCGGGAAAATCTCGTACGATCGGAATATCGCTCAACTCCAATCGCTGCTCTTGGGAAACGTCCAGCACGTAAATCATAAATCCTGTGTTATACAGCGATAGTAGGCTAAACATCTCCATGGCGGACACCAGTGGAATCTTCGAGCGTGAATCAGCACCGTAGAACTCCCACTTCTCACCCGAGTCAGGGCAAAATCTCACCACATCATGAAAACAATCGATCGTAGCCTTATAGCTAGACAACACGTCCATCCCCAAGATGCAATCAAAATCTCTCATTCCCAAAACAATCAAATTGGAAACCAAAACGTGCTTATCAAATCGAAGCACACAATCCAACACCACTTCACGGGACCACAGACTCACACCAGCAGGGGTAGACACGGAAACAACATCACACAATGGGGAAGAACTCAACCCATGCTCACACACAAACATCTCAGAAATAAAGGAGTGTGATGCACCAGTGTCAAATAAAACTTTCGCAGGAAAATCGAAAATAAAGCATGTACCTCCAATCACCATGCCAGGCGTCTCCTCAGCCTGCTCTCTAGTCAAAGAATTCTTCTGAGCCTGCTGGGGAATCTGGAACTGAGGTATCTGAGGTGCTCCAAACCTAGACGGTCCACTAGGCTGAAATCCAGATCGCTGAGTAGGGGCAGGAAACTGAGGTCTCGGAGATGAACCACCAGCTGATCCCTGCTGTGAAGGAATCAAAGACTGACCCCTCAACAGAGGACACACTCT
>KQ992521.1:260317-298452 GCA_001598015.1 Dorcoceras hygrometricum | reverse complement strand
ATGGTCGTTGATCTGATCGGGATATATGGATTGAAAGGACCGTACTGTACGCTAACCACGACCAACTGGTTCTTGCAGGCACTATCAGTGATACCTAGGGGATCATGGGGCGATGTTGATAGACGCTCTTACCATGATCCGTTGGGCAAGTCCGAAATTGTGATTCCAGAGCCACAATGGTTGTGGGCCCACGGCTAGCTGTATCCCTGAACCATTGAGGGTCACACAAGTACTGGATTCGAGATTCCCGCACGGATACTCAGCTCAATGTGTTGAGCATACGAAGAGGATTTTGGGAGTGCGACTTCCTAAAAGTCAACAGGGGTCAAACCGGGGTTTCCCGCTGTTGAGGGGCAAAACGGTCATTTTACACTGGGGTTCTGAAAAACGGTTTTTCAGATCATGGCGTTCAGTTTTGGAAACTGAATCGATCGGTCCGATCTGATCGGCGATCGGAGTTACGATGAAGTCTCGGTGGTGGAGATGAACTGAATGTTCATCGTTGGACCCGGGCCCGTTGGGCCGGTACAAGTCCAACACTTAAGCTTATTTAATTAAGCCTAAACCTAGACTTCAATAACACAAACTTAACCCTAAACCTATATTGTGAGCGCCGCCCCTCCTCTCTCAAAGAGCCGCCGCCGCCCGCCGCCGCCTCTTCGCCGGAATTTGTTCCGGCCAAACTTGACGAGGAGAATCCGTCCGCGCAGATCTCGTCACGCCTTCTAGTGCAGGGTGACGAAGGAGTCTCGTATCCGATCATGGACCGGATTGGCGATATCTACCACAATCTACCGTGAAGAACCGACGTTATTGTAACTACGGTTGGAGCCAGGCACAAGTGCCAGCAAGGTAGTGTTTTTGAACACCCTATGTATGACAATTGTTTTGTTATTACTCGTATTGATCGTATCCCGGCTGTTTATTTTTTGTTCTTCCGCTGCCTAGTCGGGGGGCGTGATCCGATCCCCAACACTTCATTCATGATGGCCTCTTTCAAATCGATCAAGTTCGGAACCACCAATCTTCCTCGAAATCTCAGACACCCATCAGAAGAAACAGAGAAATCATCAGACTGACCACTTCGGGCTTTAATCTTCAACTCATGAACATATGGATCAGTCCTCCGCGCCTCCCTGATGTCACTCACAATCTGCGGTTCTACTTGAATCGAAGAAACCATAAAGTACTGATAATCCGGTTGGAAACGCCAACCAGAAGTACTCAACTGCTCATAGGCTTTAGAGACACTCAAAGACGAAAGCATCGCAGGCTGGGTCTTCCTACTCAAAGCATCTGCTACTGAGTTCATCCGCTCAGGCTGATACTGAATCTCATAGTTAAAGTCCTTGAGCAATTCCATCCATCGTCGTTGCCTCATATTCAGATCAGACTGTGTGAAGATATATTTCAGGCTCTTGTGGTCGGTGTACACCACAAATTCTTCACCATACAGATAATGTCGCCAAATCTTCAAGGCAAACACTATCGCAGCCAACTCCAAATCATGAACAGGGTATCTCGTCTCCTGAGGCTTCAACTGTCGAGACGCATAGGCAATCACGTACCCGTTCTGCATCAGAACACATCCCAAACCATTGAGAGAAGCATCGGAGCACACAACAAATCCTCCGAATCCAGACGGTAGAGCCAAAACAGGAGCAGTAGTCAACTTCTCCTTCAACGTCTGAAACTGTACTCGTATTCCTCAGTCCAAACGAATTTCCTATCTTTCTTAGTCAACTGAGTCAGAGGCCTGGCTATCGAAGAGAACTTCTCAATAAAACGTCTGTAATAGCCAGCCAACCCAAGAAGCTGCGGATCTTTGAAATGTTCCTAGGTCTCTCCCAGTTAAGAACTGCTTCGACCTTACTCGGATCCATCGAAATCCCTTGCGCCGAAATCACATGACCCAAAAAGATAATTCGATCAAGCCAGAATTCATACTTGCTGAACTTGGCGTACAACTACGAGTCTCTCAATCTCTGCACTCCCAGTTAAGAACTGCTTCGACCTTACTCGGATCCATCGAAATCCCTTGCGCCGAAATCACATGACCCAAAAAGATAATTCGATCAAGCCAGAATTCATACTTGCTGAACTTGGCGTACAACTACGAGTCTCTCAATCTCTGCAACACCAGTCTGAGATGCTCCTTATGCTCTCTCATGCTCCTCGAATACACTAGGATGTCATCTATGAATAAGATCATGAATCGATCGATATACTCACTAAAGACGCGATTCATCAAATCCATGAAAACAGCTGGGGCATTCGTCAACCCAAACGGCATCACAAGAAACTCATAATGCCCATATCTCGTCCGGAAAGCTGTCTTCGCCACGTCAGCGTCTCTAATCCACAACTGGTGGTAACTAGAGCACAAATCAATCTTTGAATACACCAACGATCCTTGCAACTGATCGAACAAGTCATCAATCCTCGGCAAAGGATACTTCTTCTTCACCGTCGCTTTATTCAACTGTCGGAAATCCACACACATCCTCATAGACCCATCCTTCATCTTCACAAAAATAATCGGAGCTCCCCAAGGCGACATGCTCAGTCTGATGAAGCCTTTCTCCAAGAGATCTCTCAACTGATCCTTCAGCTCTTTCAACTCTGCGGGCGCCAACCGATACGGAGCTCTAGAAATCGGGGCGGTACTGGGCACCAACTCAATGCTGAAATCGATCTCACGTCTCGGAGGGAATCCAGGAATCTCATTTGGAAACACGTTGAGAAACTCTCGGACGATCGGAATGTCACTCAACTCTAATCGGGGCTCTTGGGAAACGTCAAGCGTGTAAATCATGAATCCAGCATTATCCAGTGATAGCAGGCTAAACATCTCCATGGCGGACACCAGTGGAATCTTCGAGCGCGAATCAGCACCGTAGAACTCCCACTTCTCACCCGAGTCAGGGCGAAATCTCACCACACCATGAAAACAGTCAACAGTAGCCTTATAGCTAGATAATACGTCCATTCCCAAGATGCAATCAAAATCTCTGATTCCCAAAACGATCAGATTGGACACCAAAACATGCTCATCAAACCGAAGCACACAATCCAACACCACTTCACGGGACCATAGATTCACACCAGCAGGGGTAGATACGGAAACAACATCACACAATGGGGAAGAACTCAACCCATACTCACAAACAAACAACTCAGAAATAAAAGAGTGTGATGCACCAGTGTCAAATAGAACTCTCGCAGGATAATCAAATATAAGGCATGTACCTGCGATCATCATACCAGGCGCCTCCTCAGCCTGCTCTCTCGTCAAAGTGTTCTCCTGAGCCTGCTGCGGAATCTGGAACTAATGTCTCGAAGGTGCTCCAAACCTAGAAGGCTCACGGGGTTGGAATCCAGATCGCTGGGTAGGGGCAGGAAACTGCGGTCTCTGAGAAGAACCACCAGCTGATCCCTGCTGCGAAGGAACTGAAGACTGACCCCTCACAAATATAAGGCATGTACCTGCGATCATCATACCAGGCGCCTCCTCAGCCTGCTCTCTCGTCAAAGTGTTCTCCTGAGCCTGCTGCGGAATCTGGAACTAATGTCTCGAAGGTGCTCCAAACCTAGAAGGCTCACGGGGTTGGAATCCAGATCGCTGGGTAGGGGCAGGAAACTGCGGTCTCTGAGAAGAACCACCAGCTGATCCCTGCTGCGAAGGAACTGAAGACTGACCCCTCAACAAAAGGACACTTTCTACGATAATGTCCAGGCTGTCCACAGTTATTGCAAGTCCCCTGAACTACACGACACTGCGAAGTTGGATGCTTCCCTCCCCACTGTGCACAAGAACCACCAGAACAACTGCTACCAGAACTCACGGAACCATAGGAACTCGAGTTCGCCTTATTCTTAAACTGTTTTCCTCGAGGTCTAAACTGTTGGCGACTCGACTGCTGCTGTGACCCTTGAGGAGGATAAAAAGATTGCGACTCATCCTGAACAGGATGATAGGTGCGTCCAGTAGTCGGCTGAATCGGAGCCTCAACCTCCAACAAACTCTCCTCAATATCTACCGCTCGGTTCACTGCATCAATATAGGTCGCAGGTGAACCAGACAAAACCATCCGGTACAGATCAGGCCTCAAGCCCTTCAGAAATTTGTTCCTCTTCGTCCTCTCTTGGTTAGCAACGTGTGGCACATAAACCAAAAGTGCAGAAACCTGTCGGGCATACTCAGCCACTCGCATGCTACCCTGCTTCAAGTTGTCAAACTCCCACTCCCGGCTGTTATAGAAGGAATACAGGGTATACTCCTGTCAGAACGCCTCACAGAAGCTCTCCCAAGTGATCATAGCCCCAGTATCACGAAGGATACGAGAACTACCCCTCCACCAGCGCCGTGCATTGTCTCTCCGCTGCAACACCGCCAGCTTCAGTCTCTTCTCGGGAGCATACTCCAGAGTATCAAACAAATTCTCCATCTGAGCTAACCAAGCCTCAGCCATCGCACCACCCTCTGCTGCAGAAAACGTTGGAGGGTTCGTCCGCTGAAACCTAGCTAGGACCAACTCCATCTTGCCTATCTGTCTAGTAACATTCTCAACCTGATGAACATCATCATCACTACCTGCCCTAGACTCCTCCGCAGTACGTCTAGTCGTCCTACCTCTTCCTCTCCTCGGTGGCATCTAAACAAGTCTAGAGGTAAGATCTCACAGTAGATATATCACATAGACAGATAAAGATCACATAAATCACAGAGTCAATCAAAAATCAAATCAAAACTCTGTACCTAGACTCGAGTGTGATCAAAGGAAATCGAGCTTATCCCAGTTTAAGCTCTGATACCAAAAATGTCAGGCCCCGTGCTAATAAACATAGATTATAGCACAAATAAGCACATAATCTCGGAAGCATAAAATCGGGTTTAAAAATTTTTCGAAATAAAATGGGCCTGAACTCAAAAACATACATTCAAAGTATCAATACTTTAAATACGAGTTAACTCAAACTCAAACAAAACAGGTAACATCAAATCTCAATCATCAACGATCCCCAAAATACATAAAGACGCAGGGCATCCCGTGGTTCAATCATAATAAAAATAGACTGGGACTCAAGGAAACGGGGATCGACCAGCTGGCGCTCCACTCTGTCCAGCTTGGTTACCTGAAGATCCTGCAAATGGGTAACACAGACCCAAACAACACAAAAGCAGGAAAACAAATACGAGGTCAAGCCTCAGTACGAAGAGCTATCAAACAGCTAGTCATGCACATGCTATAAATCAATGCTATGAAATGCATGAGGGCTATCAAAGCTAGACCAGCATATCAACTGGCAATCAAATCGGTCGAGCCTATATACCCACACAGTAAAAATAAACCGAGGGAAAATCATCGGTCCGTGATATTCCAGGCCCGTCAGCCCATCACAGCTCGGTGGTATTCCGAAACGACAAGTCAGTCGCTCACCACTCCGATGATAGAGTTGGACTTTTCAGGCACCACACATCAGTCGCCCTAGTCACAACGTGGCTCTCAATCAGGTCATCAATCAATCTGTCAATCAGGCTCAATATGTATGCATGAATGCCAATTGAATAATCAATATCAATGCATACAATAATTCATACGTGAAAACAGAACATAAAATCACATAAATCATCAGTCTGTTCCACGTAAATGCATCCATCAATTCAGGCAGATTTCACAACACGAAATATAGCCATGTCCAAGCTCAAAGCTGTCGCTCAATTCGTACCTCCAACTACTGATTTCTACCTCAATAGATTTATCAAGGCACGACAACACAACTGAAGCAAGTCAGCTTCCTCCTGCTACGGCAATTCACGGCAGGATGCACTTAGAATCCTCAAATCTGTTAAGGAAACTCAATCAATAACTCATGTCTAATTCAAATCTCAACAATTCCTATGGTCCAGAACCTAACTCCGGTTCTACCTCTAAACAAAATATTTGCAGCTGATACTAAGCTTAGAACAGTAGGAAATCCTCACCCAGAAGCTGAAACTACTGAAGAACTAACAAGTTCCACTGTACGAAGAAACCAGCAACTTCGCGCTCCTCTCCAAAGTCGTTCTACAGCCTCGACTGGGCAAAAATCGAAAGAGTAACTCTCAAGGAGTTCAGCGCCACCGAAACCGTCGAAAACGAAGGCTGGAATCAACAGAAATCTAGGGAAGAAACGTTCGGGTGAACAGTAGCTATCGAGGGTTTGAAATTGGAGATAAGAAATATCGGGTTCAGAATAATTCTAAGTGTCGATCAACACTTATCTATGTATCTCTCAATCCACCAGCTGCTGCTCACCAAAATCAGCAGACATCGAAACAGTAGGTATCTTACAACAGACACCAGCCGTTGCTCACAATAGATATCAGCTCTTCCTCTCAACGAAACCAGCAGCAACCATCAGACGTTGTATTCTCAAAATAAGATCAAAACGACGCCGCATCAACTAATCAAAACGACACCGCATCGCTCCAGCAGCTTACAACATATTTCTTGCAAAACAACCAGCAGCTGGTCGCGCTAATCAACTCAAAACGACGACGTACAGGACACGTCATCATCACTGCCAACAGCTGGTCACAAAGCGTTAAACCCAAAACGCTGCGTTTCACTTATCAAAACGACGTCGCGTTGCTCCCACGACTGGTTCCTCAAACCAGCAGCTGGTCATTCAGCTGGGACAATTCCTCACAACGCAACAGCTGATAGCACTACAATTCAGCAGCCAACACCAAAAGATTGACCAACACGTGTCGCGTTCTCATTAAATCTCGTGCTCGCGCCCTTGCTGCCAGCAGATACCTCTTCAAACGCAACTACTTAAAAGCGAAACGACGACGCATCACTCACTCGCTACAGTAGAAATCTATGCGCTACAACTGATTCGAATTTCACCAGCTATGAGATACAGTACCGTTGACTTGCGTTGACGTCTGGAATGCGCTACGCCTGGTTCCTTGTATTAGCGCCACGGCTAGATTCTAACATCTGCATTCTACTGGAATCAGATTTCTCTCGAAAAACCCTCAAAATCCATGTGAATAATCCCAAATCAATTCGATTAATCACTAATCTAAAATCTATTCCTCACATTGGTGGCCGGAGAAGGGAGAACAAACGCGAAGACCAGCAGGTGGTCGCGACGGCGCAGCATGGCTGGAGCGTCCACTTGCAGCGACCAGTTCTCCCTGGTTAGCCAACAGTTTGAGCCAAGGTTGGTCTCGTTAGAACCGTATGGACCTGGGGGTGGTCCAGCCGGAAGGGATCCGACAGTGGTGGCTAGAGCAGGGAGAACGAACGCAAAAACCAGAGGCTGGTCGTGACGACGGCTGCTTAGGTGTGTGTTTTGGTCTAGGTTTATTTTTGGAGAATTGGTTCGGTCTAAGTTAACCGGTTTCGGCTGGTTCGGTTGGACCAGATCGGTTCTTTGGGTCCCGAGTCAAATATTTTAAAATGGGGTCAAGTTATTTTAATTTTGGACCTGTTATTTTTATTAATTTGTCGAAGGTCCAATTTTAAAGAAAATTGCCAGAAGTTTCAAAATTGAGTCAAACCTTTTAAATAATTTTAGTTATGCCTAATTTTATGTTTTTAGTCAAAATTATGGCTTTAGGATTTTATTGGAGTCAATAATCGATTTTTGGGATTTAATTTGGTCAAATTCGGTACTTTGGTCAAAATCGGCTTTTGAGGTCAAAATTGATTTAAATTGCTTTTAAAGGTCAAAATCGATTTTTATAAGTCCAAATTGATTTTAAAAAGTCAAAATTGATTTTAATTGGTCAAAAACAGCCTTGATTTTCATAAGCCCATATTTAATTAAAATTAGGCAAAATGTTTAAAGGGGATGAACATTCGTTTCATCGAGTAAGTTAAGAGCGATGTGTGGTCTATAAGTAGTGGGCCAGACTCCTGAACCAATCCTTGACCGAAGTAGAAAAATGTAGAAGCCCGTAAATGTATATTTAATCATATATGTAGTATGTTATGTGCGTAAATATTTTAAAGGAAATATATGTTATCGGGCTAAACTTTTAAATTGCATGATTTTAAGAAATGCACGCATCACGAAATTTTAAAAAACGATCAGACATGTCTCTTTTAAGATAAAACCCGAGGGATTGAAGTGATGTGATAAAGTTTAATGATGGGAGCTAGCCGGGTAGCCGGATCCGGGGATCCCCTGTTTTAATGTATGATTATGAGTCTATGGATCCATGTGTTGAAATCATGGTGAAGTGGCAAGCATAGAGGTGTGACATATAAGGATCCCGGCTTGAGGTCGGGTGACCCACACCGCCACGTACATTGGTTATTTCGACTGATCAGTCACACGCCCGCTCACATTCACGGATACGACTCATACGTTTTTCATGTTACGTTACGTCATGCCTTATGTATGTTTATGTTACGTATGTACGATATGAAATGTATGAAGAAATGTTTTAAGATCATGCACGCATTCATGTTTTTAACGCTATTTTAGTACAAGTGTGTGTTTGCATGCGATTTTATTAGTATGTACTTTGTTATGTATTACGATAGAGCATGCTGGGCCTCTAGGCTCACTAGGTTTAAATGGTGCAGGTGATGATCCTGTCGATGAGTATATTCCGACTGGCGGTGAGGACCTCTGAGCGCCTGTTGCAGCAGTGCCCCGTGACCGCCTTATGATTCAGTTTTGTCATGTTGCAGTTTTAGATACTAGTTTTTTAAACATGTTGGTTTTCAGTATGCTTTTACTCGAGGATTTTATTGTGTTGGATGTTTCTAACATTTTCAAATATTACTCTATTTATGCTTAAAGTATTTTGAGAAAATGATCTAGAAACGTTTTAGAAGGGAACGAGCTATTCGTTATGTTTAAGTTTATGCTTCCGCACATGTTTTAAAAAAAAAATTTCTAGAGTCTGGTTCGTTTCACGCACGACCATCCAGATGGCTCATAAACGGGTATCACTAAACGGTGTCGCATCGCAACACAGATCTGGACGACCAACTCACACTCATTCAGATCTTACCTCAACCGATACCCATGAACCATGCCGGTCTACACAGCACCACCATATCTCACCCCACAAATCTGGTTTCTCTCAAAACGATGTCGTTCCATTACCAACTCAGAATATCCAGATTTGAGTGCTCAGAATGACTCGGGACGGTCATTTATAAACATCCAACTATCCAGATCTCACATACCGTCCCACCAGCGATTCTAGTCTGTTTACTATCCCCCAATTCTCTCCAACAGTCCTGAGTTGTTCCAATTACACATACGCAGACCAACTTACGTTCACCAAGCATACCAGTTCAGAGCTGGCCCGTCTCAGATCTGCTCACGTATGATCCGATTTATACTAAACCCGATTAAATAAATTAATTGCTCCACTAATCTTTTGGGTCTCACATCGTGGGCTCACAATTCCATATGACTCAGAGAACGCATTCTCTGACTTACCCATCGAACCACAGTAAAGCGTCTAACAACCACCCCATGATTTCTTATGTATCACTGATAGTGCCTTACAAGAACCAGTAGGTAATGATTAGCGAACATTATGGTCCCTTCATATCAAATATCCTAATCGAATCAACGACCATTTATGGATCGAGAATTATTAATGATTCGATAATTATGCAATACATTTTTTAGATCAAATAGTGACATAGCATGTGCAACTAGGAAAACCATTTATCCTAAAGCACATCAAGTACTATGGCCTGATATTTGTCACACTTTTATCTCTTTAGATTAGATACTATTTCCAAGAATTTTGGCGAGCTGTGAATCCTCAACAACAATAATCGAATAATACATGCATCGTAACCTCACCCAATCCCGCCACTTTATGGCTCTCATTGAGTCGGTAAATGAGTCGAAATGAGTAGGGGTGTCAAATTTGGACCCAACCCGATAACCCAACCCGAACCCACCCGAAAAAAATCAGGTTCGGGTTGAGCCATTTCGGGTTGGTTCGGGTTCGGGTTGAGAGTTTTTTAAAAAAAAATTATTCAACCCGACCCGAACCCACCCGATCAACCCAAATTAACACTAAATACACTTCAACCCGATAACCCAACCCGAACCCACCCGGAAAAAATCAGGTTCGGGTTGAGCCATTTCGGGTTGATTCGGGTTCGGGTTGGGTTCGGGTTGGGAATTTTTTTTTTACTTTTCACCCCAACCCGACCCGAACCCACCCGACCCACCCGAATTGACACCCCTAGAAATGAGGCACTAGAATTTAGAGTCTCCATGATGTTTTGAGTAACAAGGACTGATCATGTACAACCAAAACATCTGACTTAATCCACTCAACAAATGATAACCACTTAGAAAGTCCGAACGAGAGTGGTTTTATAGATCACCAAGTTTTAAACGCCTTTATTCACTATCCATCTAGACACAGTTTCAGATATTATCATAGTAATATGTAGATATTCAATAAAAACTGAAAAAAGTGAGGAAGAGAAAAGATACAAGGATATTTTATGGATGTTCGGGATAAACAACCCCACGTTTTGATTGATACAAATTTACATATCCAATTTACTGACATGACGTATATATTGCCTAGAATGAAACTCTTATTCAAACACTTAATACTATGTAAATGAAATGGCTCAATAGTTTGGGCTTTACTACGCTATGGAATCAAATATTGATTCATTAATATAACCCTTAAAACGCATAAGTGATCATTTTGTCAGATATGTACTTTTGGGTAGATAAAGAAAATTAGATTTTCAGAGTTGGTTCTTGAAACTTCTCATTAGAATTCATTGTGTTCGCTCTTTTATTAATTTCTTCGGTCTCATTTGATCACCTTCTTGTCCACTATAATTATATACTCTTGAAACATTCGAATTTAAGATACATCAGTCACAAATGTTAAAATACGTATTTGAATGTTGTGCTGAGTTGATCTCTCGCAATTTAGTTCTTCATTTTCACAAAGGTTTTTGTATGCAACCACTATCATGTTGTGTAGCAACACATGCTCATAAATGCATATAGGCGTTTTGATCCTATAGATGAGTCAAATGTTAGCATATGTACTTACTCATGCTTTAAGAAAAGTTGGTAAGAGAGATCTATTGAAAACCGTGTTCTTCTTGATTGGATCTCTTGTGACTTATCAGATAATTGGTCTTACTTATGCAGAAGATGTTTTTAGTTGTAGAAGTTTTTTATCTGACTGATTTCTTCTTGAAGTGGAGGATTTTTTCTTTTATTCAGATGGAAATATTAGAGTTTTATCTTAATCTAAATTTTTCTTCCGCATACTCTTCGTTAGTTGCATCATTATCTGGAAGTTTTCTTTATCTGGGTGGCGTCTTTCTCTTTCTTAGAATGTATTCTTTCTTGAAACTCTAAATTTACTACTTTTTTTATCATCAAAACATAGACCCAACAATTTTATTTTAGGTGATGACAAAACCAGTACACTTCTTCTCCACCTTATCCTTCTCCTTCTTCTGATTCTTCTGTTGGGAAAATATCTTAGTTTGGTGAAGACAAAAATGAGTCCGGGACTATCAGACCAGATCAGGCACAGGGAACGCAACAAACCAGATTAGGCTAAGTGAGTCAACTTAGTTTATAGAACACTTCAGATCAGATCACGCTAAGTAAGTACAAGTTAGCTTTTTGGACCAATTCAGAAAGGAAATTAGATCCGAGCTGGGTGGAGCTTCGTCAACATATTGATACAGATCATAGTAGATTCCACCAATTGTCTTCAAGCCTTAGAACAGTTCAGATCAGAGCTTAGGAGAGAACAGATCAACTTAGGATCTTCAAAAGAACCGGTCAGATCATAGAGGGGCTTCGTAACAGTTCAAGAGTATAACAAGGGTATGTCGAGCTTTGTAGATCAGATCAGGTCCAGATCAGATTAGAAGGAAAGTTGAACAGAGTAGTTTTTGAGGCAATGACTTGACAAAAAGAGTGCAGCAGATATGCTTTTCAGCATAATATCAGATGTTTCAGAGTCTAGCTGTAAATCTCAATAAGCGGATCATGAACCAGTACGTCAAAAATCATAAAAACCTCCATATAGCACATTTACCAATCTACGGATTGTTTGTCAGGTCTTTCCAATTCCGAGGAAAGGATCAGCAGCAAACCACCATTTTTTTTACAAATGATTGTGATTGTGGAGTTAAGGCCAGGGACGGTGCTAGACGACTCGGCGATTCTACCCTACGCTAGGATTGGATTGCCATCGTCCTGCCATTAAAGTCTTTCTACTTTGGCAAAACATTTAATGGAGAAGTATGGATCAAAGGAAGATCAATAAATTCTCATTAAATGCATGGACGAGGATTAAAAAATGTGCCTATAGGATACATTTATTACCGTTTGAATCCTAGGAGTACAAAAGGAAGATCAAGTGTAGAAAAGACATACAAAGAAGACATTCTTAAAAGAATCTTTCAACTACGAATCTGAGCAACTACACTTGTGTCTTACTTTGTTTTCAATCAGAAGATTATATTTCATTGTTTCTCATATTAATCTCCTGTAACGTATTTCAGCTGAGAGTTGAATACTCTAGGTTTTTGTACCAAGAAACTTATGTAACGCCCGAGAATCCATATAACCACAAAGTTAATTTAAATTGTGTCGAAGTGTTGAAGAGTTATTTTGTACCGCTATTGTACACTGGTCAGAGTATATCAACTTTCGTCTGAGATGATTTCCAGTCCAGTATAGGAGCACGGTTCACATGAGTTGGCCGACGAGTAAAGCAAGCTCTGTAACGCCCCAAAATCCATAGGATCACATATATGAATCTTATTTATTTTAAAAAGGTCAAAATGACAATTTAAATGTTAGCATGAGTTATTGTATAAAAGCTGATTTTCTGATTTCAGAACGAGGCACAACGCAGCAAGTTCCAGCGATGTCACTCCAAGCGCAATGCACGAGCAGATTTTAGAAATCTGTTGAAAATGATTTTAGGAGAACAAAATGATTTCTTTTAAAAAGGGTTTGGTATATTTGCAAACAAAATTTTGAGAGGGGAATTTTACTAAAATTAATAACTTTAGGTAAGGTGTGTCATGCTTGATGATTTCATCTCACCGCCACTACTCCCTCCCATATAAATACTGGTTTTTCGAAAGAAAACAAAGTTCATTTCATCTTGTTGAAGAAAACTCTTTCTTATTCTCTCAAAATATTTCAAAAGAGCTCGTGTTGTTGCTTGAGGAGGAACGCTGCAGGAAACCAGCTGCTGTTGTAAAGCTTAGTTCTAAGGCAAGTAAAAGTTGATCCTTTGCTACACCATTTGAAGCATATATTGATTTCTCTGTTTTTGGATTTGCTTGCCTGTATGTTTAAAGTTAATTTTTAAGTTCATGTTCAAAGAAGATTTACGAATGTTTAAGAAAGAAAGACTGGGTTCAAAAGATATGTTTTCTGCTTCTAAGTTTTCCAAAAATGTTTTAAGAAAGTTAGAGATGTTTTCAAAGTACTGAGCAGTTCGGATTTGAGTCATGTATGTTCATGAATGTTCTTCTTTCTGGTGAATGGTAACATCTGAATTTGACTCTATGTAATCGGAGATGCCAGTCGAATCAGAAACTAAGTCTGGTTTGATAGGCAGAACTGGTATCGTAGATGTCGTTCGTGATGTTGCAGCACTAAGTTCTTAGTCAGATTTTAGTTTCCTATGTCAAAGACTAAATTTCATATTTAAAATCAGCAGTTTCATTTCAGCTTTGTGTTTCGTTACACATCAGATTTTGGTCAGGTTTCACGGTATTAAATACCTCACTGCTGAGTCGTTACGATAATTCATTGACATCTGAATTGACCAACTTAGTTGCGTTGACATCTGAGTTGACCAAGTCGCAGCTATTTCTTTTCCAAACACTATTCATGTGTTGACGTCTGAGTTGCCCAACGACATCTGTTTTTATTGTTAGCGATATATTTACATAGTCAGATCTGTTTCACGCTAACAGTATTGTTCCTTGTTGTCACATCTGTTCAGCGTTATGCTCCAAATGAGAAATCTGTTTTCACAATAGAAATCTGTTTTGCTTTACGGTACAGTTTCCATTAGAGAAATCTGTTCGCATTTCAGCGATCATTTTCCAGTAGTCAAATCTGATACTCAGTAAGTTTTAAAAATGGGAAGCAAGTTTTAAAAGAAGCGAACCCTGTGAGATTTCAAAAGGTGATTTCAAAGAATATTTCGACAGAAAAGGAGTTTAAAGGAACGAAAGTTTATTTTATGGATTTATGGCATAGATAACAGACGGTCATAAAGGAAGGGTGAGCAGTCGTCCAGATGTCGGCTGCCCTTTCACAATGAGCTATATGCTAAAACCTGATATTAGAAGTCATTTGATCAAGTGCACAAAGGACCTAAGGAGAGCTTCTAAGCCATAAATCATAAAGTTTAAGAAATTAAATGATGGGATCTTGGTTGTTGTCCCAGCATCCAAGCTTACGAAAGTTATGAAAGAAAGTTCAAGGAAGAAAGTTTAAGATGTTTACGAAAGAATGTTTATGTTTAAATTAAGTTCCTTTAACTCAGTTATGTATATGTTCATATGTTTGCCTGCGTTAAATGACTTTGTTATTACTCAGATTTTACTTGCTGAACCCCTAGGCTCATTAGCTTTTAAAATGGTGCAGGTGAGACAGTTAAGGGACAAGTTGAAGGTGGAAGCTGAGACAGCTGTGCGGTGGAGTGTTATCTATGGACAGTATTTTCCTGTGTCTTAGCTGTTGCTGTCTTTTATCTTAGACATCTGTTTAGATTAATTGCAACAGTAGTAAATTCATATAGAATTTCAGATTTTGTAATATCGATTTTGTAGTGTATATATGAAATCTGTTTTCCGCAAAAATTTCAGTACTTGGCGCTGAAAGTGTGTATGTCGGTTTGTGTTTGTGTTTCGAAATTTTTTAAGTTATAAGAAATACAGCTTATAACAAATTGTCATTCAGTCCTTCTTTTTATTTTAAAAATCCGTGACCCCGTGGGTTCGGGTGTCACAACGTGGTATCAGAGCAATGTTCCTGAGATAACACATGCACTGTCAGTTGGATCATATTTCATCGACTGTTTCTCCAAAGCTGTGAGTTTATTTTCAGAGCATTGTCTTTAAATTTTAGCATGTT
The DNA here is from genome assembly GCA_001598015.1 of Dorcoceras hygrometricum. Lineage (NCBI taxonomy): Eukaryota > Viridiplantae > Streptophyta > Magnoliopsida > Lamiales > Gesneriaceae > Dorcoceras > Dorcoceras hygrometricum. The sequence continues at coordinate 283,308 of KQ992521.1, read as the reverse complement.
CTGATAATTATATGTGGTGGATTGAAAGCTATAGATTATAAGATGCAGGAAGAGGAAGAGGTAAAAGAGGTAATCCCTTAGAGGAAACCAGTCCTGATATTAATGCTAGCATCGCTCAACTCCTAAGACTGCTGGTAGAACAAACTGGCAGAGGTAATGGCCAATATTCTAACAGTAGACGACCAAGTCATGACGATTCACAAGAAAAGTTCAGAAGACAGAAGCCAAAGGAGTTTAGTGGTACAACGGATCCATTAGTTGCTGAAAGCTGGATCAAATCGATGGAGGTAATTTTCGAGTACCTCCAGATGCCAGATTTAGATAGGCCTAGGTGTGCTATCTACATGTTAAGGGATGACGCCATGATTTGGTGGGAAGGAGCTAAGATGTCTGTGGACTTGTTGAATCTTACTTGGGATGATTTTAAACAAGTATTCTTTGAGCAATACTTCATGGAAGACAAGAGGTCTGATTTGAAGAGGGAGTTTTTGACCCTGAAACAGGGGAGCATGACCGTACAAGAGTATGTGTGAGCATTTGAAAGAGGGTGTTACTTTGTGCCTTTGATAGTTAACGACCCAGAAGAGAAGTTAAGTCATTTGTGGAAGGATTAAAGCCTATGTTCAAGATGAATGTTAGGCTATCTGTGCCCAAGACTTACAGAGAAGCAGTGGATAGAGCCCAGCGAATTGAAAGAGACTGGAAGGATGTTAATGAAGAAAGGCAGCAGAAGAGGCAGGCGTTCCAGCAGAAGGATCAGAGGCCTTTCAAGAAACAGAATAAGAACCAACAGAGGCCTCAAGAGCAGAAACCTTTACCGATCCAACCCATTAGCGCAGTTCCAGCTAACAACAGCAGACCGGTGTGTCCTAAGTGCCAGAAGATGAATCCTGGTCAATGAAGACTTGGACAGAATGTCTGTTACAGATGTGGGTTGCCAGGGCATATTTTGAAATATTGCCCAAAGTCAAGGTAACTTGTAACGCCCAAAATCCATAGGACCACATTTATGCATTTATTGATCTCATGGGCCGAAATTGGACATTTAAATTGTTATGTATATGCTGATTCATTGATTTCAGCGCAGTTCCAGCTAACACAGCAGACCGGTGTGCCTAAGTGCCAGAAGATGAATCCTGGTCAATGAAGACTTGGACAGAATGTCTGTTACAGATGTGGGTTGCCAGGGCATATTTTGAAATATTGCCCAAAGTCAAGGTAACTTGTAACGCCCCAAAATCCATAGGACCACATTTATGCATTTTATTGATCTCATGGGCCAAATTGGCAATTTTAAATGTTATGTATATGCTGATTCATTGATTTCAGAACATAAGATGCATTGCGGCTGGTTCCAGCAGATGAATTCCAAGAGTGATGCACGAGCTGGTTTTAAATCGATTGAAAAATATTTTAAGGAGGAAAAATGATTTCTTTTGAAAAAGGTTTGGCGTTTTACAAATTAAAACAATATGAAGGGAATTTTGCTAAATTTTGTAGTGTGTCATGCTTAATTTTACAAGTAGCTTGCCACTAATCCCTTTCATATAAAAACCTGTTTTCAAAGTAAGATCTTTATCATTTGCAAAGAAAACCTTCGGTGTTCTTCAAAATATTTTCCAGAGAAGTTCGTGCTTTCCTTAAGGAGAAGAATTCTGTAGGAATCGGTTGCTGTCGCAAAGCTTTGTTTAAGGCAAGTAAAATCTGATTCTTGACTCACCATTTAAAGCATATATTGATGTTCTTGAGTCTCCTTGCCTATATGTTATGTTATGTTTAGTGTTCATGTTTAAAACGATTTATACATGTTCAAAGGAAAGAATATGGGTTCGAAAATGATGTTTTGATGTTTATGATGCTTCCAAAATGTTTTCCAGAAAGTTTATAACGTTTTAAAGTGCTGAGAATTCGAGTTTATTCCCAGAATGTTTATGAATGTTCTTCAATATAGTAGTTGTAATATCAGAATTTGATAACGGTGTAATCGGTAGTTGCTAGTCGAATCATTATGAAGTTTGGTTTGATAGGCAACGGCTGATAGCATAGTTGTTGTTTTGATTTTACATATACCCATTTTTATTCTAGCAGTTGCAATTCCTTGGTAAATTCCAGCAGCTTCGTTGTTTTCGTAAATTCAGCAGATGCACTGTTCACCAGCAGGTGCATGTTTATTATTAAAATCCAGTAGATGCACTGTTCATCAGCAGATGCATTTTATTGTCAAATTTCAGCAGTTGCAATATTTGTTTACTGTTCATTGCAGCTGGTATTAGTCTTGCGACTGGTACTGTTCATCGCGCCTAGTTTTATAGATGTTAGCGATTTTCTTGCGACTGGTTGTTTAACCTTTTTACTTACGGCTGGTTGATGCGTTAACGACGTCGTTCCCTTAAGTTATAAAATATCAGCAGATAGTCTTACGTCATCATATCTGTTACTTACTTCAACGACATCGTTTCATTTAATACGTTTGTTTTAGTAAAAGACCTCGCAGCTGGTTTCTGTTCATTCCAGCTGGTTTCTTTTAGCGATATTTGCGAACAGTAGAAATCTGTTTTGTTTCATAAGCACTTTCCATTTTCTTACGACTGGTTCCTGTCTTGCGACTGGTTCCTATTCCTTGCGATTGGTTCTCTTGCGACTGGTCTCATTTCAATGTTATGTTTCCTAAAGTTGAATTCGATACTCAGTAAAGTTTTAAAAAAATGGGAAGCGAGAATTTTAAATGATGGAACCCGATGATGTTTAAGAAATTTTAAAGATAGAAAGGATGTTAATGGAACCAAAGTTTATTTTAAGATTATGGCATAGATAGTTGACGGTCACCAAGGAGAAGGGTGAGCAGTTTTCTAGATGTCGACTGTCCTTTCATATGATCTATATGCTAAAACTGATATCGGAAGTCATTTTGATCAAAGTGCAACACGGACCATGAGGAGCTTATATGCCATAAATCTGAAGAAAAGATATTGATGATGAGATCTGGGCTATCGACCCCTGTCTCCACGTTTAAAGAAAGAAATGTTTATGAAACGTTTATGTATTGATCATATGTCTACCTGCGTATTTAAAATTGTTATTATTCAGGTTTTACTTGATGAGCCTTTAGGCTCACTAGCTTTTAAAATGGTGCAGGTGCGACAGCTGGAGAACGAACAGAAGGTGAAACTTGAAATTAGCTGCTGGGTGGTGTGTGTTTATCCAAGGCCTACGTTTTACGTGTCTTAGTTGTATCGTTTTGATCTAGAATGTACTGTATTAGATCAGTAGCAACGGTTGTATATTTACATAGAATAGCAGCTGTTGTAAATCGCAATTGCAATTATCAATGAAAACTGTTTTTCCGCAAATGTCTTCATTAGATGGCGCGCAAATAAGTATCTGCTAGTCTTTGAGTTGTCTTGTGTTTCGATTTCTTTTAAGTTATAAGGAATACAGATTATAACAAATTATCTTTTAGCCTTCTTTTATTTCGAAAATTTTTAATTACTCCCCAATTCGTGATTCCCGTGGGTTCGGGCGTCACACAACTGGTGACCAGTAGAGCTTATGTGATGACAGCTGATCAAGCCAACCCAGACTCGACAGTAGTCACGGGTAAGATTATGATTGCTGGTTTGCCTTCTATAGCTTTGATAGATTCAGGAGCTACTCATTCCTTTATAGCAGCCAAGTTTGCTAAGAAGTTACCCATTAAGCCTGACCGAGTAGCTATAGGCTTTTGTGTAACAGTACCTTCGGGAGAAGAGTTAGTATCCCATGACTTGTTTCGAGGTTTAGAACTCAGACTTCAAGGTAATTTGGTTACCGCCGATTTAATTGTGTTACCAATGCCTGAGTTCGATATGATTTTGGGAGTAGACTGGCTAACTAAGTATGGAGTAGTGATAGACTTTAAGCTTCGAACAATAGTGGTTAATCCACCTAGAGGAGATCCATTTAAGTTTGAAGCCAATCATGTTTGGAGGATTCCCCGTATTATATCAGCTCTTAAGGCTCAACGCTGTTTGAGGAAAGGAGGGGTAGGATTTTTTGCAAGCTTATCGTCCTTAGAAGCGGTTAGTAAGCCCCAACTTTCAGATGTGGAGGTGGTGAATGAGTTTCCCGAGATTTTTCCAGAGGATATCTATGGATTATCACCAGACAGAGAACTGGAATTTTCGATTGACTTAAATCCAGGAGCAGCTCTAGTTTCTAGACCACCCTACCATCTAGCTCCATCAGAGATGAAAGAACTAAAGGAACAGATACAAGATCTGTTAGACAAGGGATTTATTAGACCAAGTACTTCCCCCTGGGGAGCCCCTGTTCTTTTTGTTAAGAAAAGGATGGAAGTCTGAGGTTATGCATAGATTATAGAGAGCTGAATGTTCCAAAGCCCGATCAGAACCTTGACTTAAAGTCAATCTTTGACCTACAATTGAAATTGCGATCAATATCAGTATCACATATTATAAATCCAACTGTTGACATAAAAGCTGGAACAAATCTGTATATCAACCTCCTCAGCCTGAAAATACAAACTCCGATGACAACAGACGGCGGCGGTCTCCGACGGCGGCGGCGGCGGTTCCGACGACTTTTCGACGGTGCAACAAAAATTAACAAACTTGGTATCAAAACGTAGGTCTCGTCGCAAGGGTTTCGGAAAATATATCTCTTTTTATTTTTTTGACAACGAGGTGGTCGGAAACTACGAAAGAAGGTGGCGGTCGCCGGCGGGATTCTGGTAGAAGCACGAAAACGTGGTAAAAGTGGTATATAAATGTAGATCCATCGAGAGGATTCCAAATCTATATTTATTTTAATTTTTTGAGCAACGACGTGGCCAAAAATTGGGGCGGCGAGGTGCCGGACGAAATATAATGGAGGAGAGAAAACACTATACGTGGAGGATGAATATGTACTGTACTGCTATCTCGTTTATCTTATTTTTTTTCTTTTTTTTATTCTTATCCTTATGTGTGACCCATTCCTCACAGTTTGATCAAACGTTTTGATCTAATGTCCAGGTATCTAAGCCATATTGCAAATGAAAACAAGGACAGAGCACCGGGTGATTTTAGTCACAGCTCTAAGAAAAACGGATTTATTCTTGTCAAAGAGAGTAAATGTTTTCAGACATGAATAGGTATGCTTTCATAAGTTCCCAATTGCTAAGTTATATTGTTCAGCATTGAAATTTTCCTCAGCTACAGTTCCCAGTTATCGTATTTCAGTGTTCTTTACGTTTTGTTCAGATTTGAACTGTAATTGTTATGCTTGCATTACCTGTCTTTGCTATTCCATATTTACTTGTTGAGCCCCTAGACTCACTAGTTTTCTTGAGTGCAGGTGATGATCTTTAGGGAGTTGGATGGTGAGAGCTGGAACAGATCGGAGATGTTTATCGTTGACAATGGCTTCTGTATTGTTTTAAGTTCTATTGTTTTGGGATGTACAAAAATATAGATACAACTTTTGAATTATAACATATTACTGATCCCTTGTTTTGATGTAATCCAAACGAAGCTGTATTTCTGTTGTAAATACAATTTCGTGCAGTTTTATATTCAGATCTGTTTTGTTCGTTCCACGAAGCAAATTTCTATTCTTTGCAATTTAGTCCCGAATTTGTTGGTTTATTCTTCTATCCTTTGGAATAGACACAATCTGGACCGTTGGATATAGATCCAATGGCTACGATCAAGCCTTTTCTAAGAGTCGTGACTATTCACCAAAAGCGCCCCTGACTATTCGAACTCTATATAGGACCCCGCCTAAAGTCTGAAATGCACATCAACAAATCCAAGCATTCCAATCTCTCTCATTTACATATTTTCTCTTCATTTTGAGTCCGAAAAATTCACCGTTCTCGTAATTTGGTGTGTTCCTATTATGAGAAGTTCGTAGTTGTATCTTGAGAAACAATTGCCAATACTATAAGCACCTGGTAGAGGCAATATCGTTTTAAAGAAATAGTGTACAACATTATCCTCGACGATCCCAAGTCTACATTCGATTAAGAGTGTCTACCATTCGCGATCTATTATTCTCCCTAAGCTGAGTTGACTTTGTTTGATCATTCTAATTAAGTCTTCTCGTTTAAGTTGTGTTTATTTTTCCTAATATGATTTTACCAAATATCCCAGATCTGATTTCCTATTCTGAGTTGGTTTACGCTCGTGATCTATTTAATACTCTGAGCTGAGCACATAGGTCCACTCTGGACCACTACTATAAACTTAAGTTTAATCCTTCATTCTATTAGCTTTGATTCGAAGGTATACTCTAATCTGTTATAATTTATACCCAATTTCAAGGAATGGTTCATCAGCTTAAAGCTCTGTTATTCGTTATTCGTATCTATAGCCTGAGCTGATTTGAGTTTCTTCTTCGATTGAATTCCGATGTACTCCCAGTAGTTTTCAAACATCAATCGAGCTTTTAAAACAACGAACCATATATGTATAAGTGATCTTATTCAGACCAGAGCAAAGTTTTAGCAGAGAAAAAATTTTAATGATATACGGCAAGGTGACGAAGGAGGAATGACAGAAGTTTTCTTGTCATATATCATAAAGTTTTAAAGGAAGTAGTTTCATTTTTAAAGTGAGTTATGGCAAAGATAACAGATGATCAGTGTTGGATCTATTTTTTACAGATCAAAATCTTAATTTTGATTAACACAAAACCCACTGATATTTTACTAACGATTTAACTGAAGTGCACAGTGTTGAGCTGAAACATACAGACGCGAGCTGGAATAGTATGCTGATGTCTTTCACATGTCCAAGATGGAACAGTGAGGGGACGCCCGAGCTGGTCTTTCAGAGGACATGTATAAGCTGGAAAAGTAAGGGGACGCCCGAACTAATATAGCAGTAGACATCCAAGCGCAGAGCAAGTGCAGCGTAGAGCAGTTCAATGGAGAAGAAATGAACAGTGCTTAGAACAGAAAGATTAACATCAGCTCAGACAGATTAGAAGTGTAATGTTAATCAGGATAAGCTGAGCAACCAGCTGAGCGACCAGTTGGGAAAAACCAGCTCAACAACCAGTTGGTAGAGACCAGCTGGTGAGACAGTTGAGCAACCAGCTCAGAGAAGCGACCAACTCAGAGTAAGAACAGACCAGCTCAGAGCAAAGCAGTTTGAACACAAGTTTTGTGGAAATTGTATTGAGAGTACAAACTGATTTTATGTATTGTCAAATATCTTCACAGAACTCAGAAGTCAGCAATGGTTGTTGTAGCACATTTAATGAAAAGAGCTTAAAGTCAACAAAGCCTACAAAATATTAAATAACGAAGGACACAATGTACAACATTGACAGAACTTTTCATAAGCCTTTACAACGGCTACAATTTTGTGTCCAACGGATATATTTGCACAGAGGCTACATATATCAGCAGCAAGCAGCAAGCAGCAAGCAGAATACACATATACAACGACAAAGAAAAATAGTTTAGTAAGGCACAACCCAGGGAAGACAATGAGTAATTAGCTTTGAAGAAGCACTTCGCAGTGTGTGAGAATAAATTTTGAGAGACAGCTTACACTGTAATTTCTCACACACGATTCACTCACAGTCTCGAGAGAATGAACTGTATAGATTAGTGAGTGAATCACAATCACAAACACTACACTTCGCAGTGTGTAGAGAATAAATTTTGAGAGACAGCTTACACTGTAATTTCTCACACACGATTCACTCACAGTCTCGAGAGAATGAACTGTATAGATTAGTGAGTGAATCACAATCACAAACACTCATTGTAGCCTTTCTCACTGAGGCATTAAATAAGTGAGTTAGACACACATCTTGCAGGCTTAGTGTGCGGTGGTTGCTAGGAGTTCTTGCGGCTGCTGGTCATAGGAGTGGGTTGCAGCGAGGGTCGCTATAATCAAAATCTTCTGGTGGATCCTTCCCGTTGTGGAAGAAGGGGAGACGTAGGAGATTAAGCTCCGAACTTCCATAAACAAATCGCAGCGTATTTCTTTTCTGCCTACTGCATTTACATTCTGTATACATGAGTTTAAAACTATCTATTAACTTTCAATTTACAGAGGGTAGTTCAGGTTTATTTCCGCATTATTTTTAGCATACCTGATCTACTTCTCAGTGCTCAAAACCTTTCAATAACATGAGCTATTGCAGCTCGAAATTTAATAGACCAAATCGAGCGACCAGCTTAGGCGCGATATGGTTGCTGGTTGCGTTCTGATTTTTTACATACCTTTTAAAATGCAAGTAACTTATCGGGTTGGTGTTTAGGCTGTGTGAGAGCTTACGTGAGTTGTGTCAGAGCTCACGGACACCCCCGATATTTCGATCCTAACAATCAGCCCAGGAAGGATGAGGACGCTAGCTAACAAACCAGTGTGCCCCTTCACATATTAAGGGTGAGTATGTTGGTTGATGAACCTCTGTGCCCCTTCAAACAGTGCAGTTTGGCATTTATGTTAAAGCTTACTTCCTTTAATTGTTTTAAGTATGTTCATATATGTTAAGTTTACATCTGTAATGCATGTATTCGTTATTTACATACTTTAATTGTTGAGCTTCTAGGCTCACTAGTTCTCTTGAGTGCAGGTGATGAGGTTTAGTAAGAGCTGATTGGTGCGGCTGGATCAGATCAGGGTTGTTTATCGTGGAAATTCGTTTCCGTGCTGTTCAGTTCACAAAATTTTGTTGTACGTAATGTTCGACGAAGCTTTTGGATATGACCCAATTTACTTCCAACGAATTCAATGTAATCTGAATGTTGTATCTTTTCATATATGTATATATAAGTTTCCGCATACATATCATCCGATCTGTTAGTATTGTACGATATGAAATTTTACAAGGTTGCAAATCAGTCCAGAACACGTTGTTGCATTACACTTTGATATGGTAAAAGATATAGATTATTTTAATTTTTGCACCTTCTCACTTTATTTATCTATAATATTAGGATCGAAGCTTTACAGAATCTGTGTATGCGTGTGTGTGAGGATTAACTTGTTATAGTGTAAACACTCAAATGTAACCTCACACACTATTCTTCGTGATCTTCATTTCAGCTCGACGACATCTGTTGTGGTACAAAACTTGATATTTTGCTCTTGTTCGAACCAGCAATTGTGCACACACACAATTGAGAGTCTCTCACCCTCTCATTTCGACTCTGAAATGATCTGCACTTCTTCTCAGCTGAGCTTAGCTCCTCGCTTATACTGTACAGATCTTCAGTCCTCAACTCTGATTTGATTATATCTAGATCTGCACACTCAAATAAACAGTTAGAAACCTAGGAGAAAGTTTTGTGTTCATAAAATTAAGATCTAATCTTGTTAAAGTAAAATTTATAAGTTTTGGTGATAACAAAAATGAAACAAGAACTGAACTTAAGGATGACATCCGAACAATCAGATATCGTGTATATTCAGTTATTCAGATAACAGCTATCGGGTTGGTATTCAGATTTGTGTTATCGGGTTGAGATGCTCTAATCAGATTCGGGTTTTTGGATCAGTTGAGTTATCGGGTCAGGTTTTAATTGTTGAAAGTATTCACAGATGTCTTCGTAACAGATCTCGTTATATTGACTCAGCTGGTATTATTCAGATTAGAGAGTATCAGATATATTACACAAGTCTTTCAGATATCTCTAAGCATTCAGACATGTCAAGTTACGCATATTTAATCATCGATGATAGTAACGCATAAAGAGATGTATGGTAATTCAGATTTCTCCAATGAACCTGGTGTGAACAGTTATGTTAACAGATTTGTTGGTATTATGAGAACAGTTCAGTTATCAGATCTCTCATTCTCTAGAACTTACACGAAGGGGATATTTCTGATATCGTTACAATCAACAGTGTACGTTCAGATGTCTCCAAGCGTTCAGATGTCTTCGAACTTTCATATGATGAACAGTATATTTTCAGATATCTCAAAATTCTCATATATGACAAGTTACGATGTTTCAGATAACGATGGCCAGACACGTACAGAGAAATATATCTTCGAGCCATTCGTACAGAGAGCTATTGTAACGCCCCAAAATCCATAGTACCACTAATTCTAATCCTTGTGATTTGAGAACCTAATTATGATTTCAAGATTTCAGCCTTTTCTATTTGTTTGAAGGACTGATTTCTCATTTCTAGAGTTCATAAGGTGCAGAGGTCCGATCAGTTGTCAACCAAGCGCGGCCAAGCAATTTTAAACTTTACAAAATGTCATGGCTGGTATGAGAGGATGGTTAAATTCTCCATTTATGTAGCACTTTTGCAAATCAAAATAGTAGCAGGGGATTTTAAGTAAATTTTTGAGATTTAGGCGTGGGACACCATGCCTACTCAAGTGTTTTTCCCTGTAACAAATCAGACTCCCATGCCACTGTCCTTGTGAACTATAAGTTCAATTATTTGCAAGAAAATGTTCATTTTGCACCAAAGAAAATAGATAACACATTGCTGCGCTGGGGAAGACTCTCTGTTAGTGGCCTACTGTGTCTTGTGATTTTCCTTCTCCTTGAGGCAAGTAAATCTGACTCTTGCTACGCCATGAAAGCATATGTATCGTTCTTGTTTTCTTTGTGAGAAACCAGCAGGTGCCTTCTTTGTTAGAAACCAGCAGGTACCCTTCTTTGCGAGAAACCAGCAGGTGCTTTCTTTGTGAGAAACCAGCAGGTGCCTTCTTTGTTAGAAACCAGCAGGTACCCTTCTTTGCGAGAAACCAGCAGGTGCTTTCTTTGTGAGAAACCAGCAGGTGCCTTCTTTGTTAGAAACCAGCAGGTACCCTTCTTTGCGAGAAACCAGCAGGTGCTTTCTTTGTGAGAAACCAGCAGGTGCCTTCTTTGTTAGAAACCAGCAGGTACCCTTCTTTGCGAGAAACCAGCAGGTGCTTTCTTTGTGAGAAACCAGCAGGTGCCTTCTTTGTTAGAAACCAGCAGGTGCCTTCTTTGTTAGAAACCAGCAGGTGCCTTCTTTGTTAGAAACCAGCAGGTGCCTTCTTTGTTAGAAACCAGCAGGTGCCTTCTTTGTTAGAAACCAGCAGGTGCCTTCTTTGTTAGAAACCAGCAGGTGCCTTCTTTGTTAGAAACCAGCAGGTACCCTTCTTTGCGAGAAACCAGCAGGTACCCTTCTCCTTTAGAAACCAGCAGGTACCCTTCTTTGCGAGAAACCAGCAGGTGCTTTCTTTGTGAGAAACCAGCAGGTACCCTTCTTTAACGAGAACCAGTAGGTACCCTTCTCCGTTAGAAACCAGCAGGTACCCTTCTTTGTTAGAATCCAGCAGTGCACTGTTCACTGCGACTGGTTTTAAAGTTAGAATATTTCTTGTGTCTTGCGACTGGTGGTCCATGAACCAGCAGCTGGTTGTTTACTGTTACTCCGTTGACCTTTTAACTTCGTTGACCACCGAATTAAATATACCCAGCGACTGGCTGTCTCTTGTTTTGCAACTGATTCATACCTGCGACCATTTAACTCTTCCAGCGATTGATTTCCTATGTCTCAACTGGATGCTCAATGAAAAATGTTTTGATGAAAAGTGATTTTACGATTTAAATGAAGTGAACCCTGACATCAAGATTTGATTGTTCCAAGTAATGTTTAGAAGGAAATGTTCAAACTTTAGGATTTATGGCGAAGATAACAGACGGTCACCATGGAAGGGTGAGCAGCTGTTTAGATATCAGTTGCCCCTTCACCATGAGTTATACACTAAGGCTGATATCAGTAGACACTTGATCAGGTGCAACGGACCTAAGTAGAGCTTCTGAGCCATAAATCTAACGAAAATGTTAATGCTGGGATTTGAATTTTATTCCCAGAACAGAATGTTATGATGTTATATGCCTTCTTTTCAAACTACGTTGATACATGTATTACGCCTGCATATTTTGTACCTTGTTACTCTCAGTTTTGCTTGCTGAGCCCCTAGGCTCACTAGCTTTCGTGGTGCAGGTGAATCTGCGTCGGGGCAGATGGGAGGTGGAGTTTGAACCAGTGGCGGCGTGTTAGTGTTTATCGAAGGCCTGCGTTTCCGTGATGTCTATTTTGTACTTGCTGTTTTTGTTGTCTTTGATCTTAGTTAAGTCTGTATTAAGATCCGTTACAACAAAGATGAATTCATATAGAGTTCGGTAGTTGTAATATCGCGATTTCGCAACTTTTGTACTTCGAAACTTTAATGAAATCTGGTTTTCTTCTATTGGCGCCGACGGTTGTATTTTGATTTTATTTTGAACAAGGCAATACAACTTGTTCTAATTATCATTCAGCCCTTCTATTTCCTCTTTATTCCATTTTCTTCGATCCTGTGACTCCCATGGGGTTGGGCGTCACAAACATGGTATCAGAGCATGGTCCAGAGATAATCACACGCACTCCTCGCTGGAACAGATTTCATCGATTGTCTCTTCGGCGTAGTAAGTTTTTCCCTTTGTGTTTTAGAGCATGTATTCTTGATTCTTGCATGTTCTGATGTTCTTATGTGGTGGATTACGGGCTATAGATTAAGATGTCTGGGCGAGGAAGAGGGAGGAGAAGTGCCCCTGAAGATGAACCTAGTCCTGATAGCAACGCTAGTATTTCCCAACTTTTAAGATTGCTAGTAGAGCAGCAGAACAGAGGCAATGTTCAATCCTCCAGTATTAGAGGACCTAACAACGATGATCCTCAAGAACAGTTTCGAAGACAAAATCCAAGGGAGTTTAGCGGCACAACAGATCCTTTTGTTGCCGAAAGTTGGATTAAAGCAATGGAGGTAATATTTGAGTACCTTCGGACGCCAGACTTAGAAAGATCCCTGTGTGCAATTTATATGTTGAGGGATGATGCGATGCTCTGGTGGGAAGGAGTAAAGCTAACAGTAGATGTGACAAACCTTCCCTGGGAAGAATTCAAGCGGGTGTTCTTCGAACGGTATTTTACAGAAGATAAGAGGTCTGAATTGAAAAGAGAGTTCTTCATGATCAAGCAAGGGGACATGACTGCCCCGGAATATGTTCGAAAGTTCGAACGTGGATGTTATTTTGTACCATTGATTGGAGCTGATCCAAAGGAGAAATTGCGACATTTTGTCGATGGATTGAAACCAGCGCTCAGGCATGATGTGAGACTGGTAGAACCAAAAGATTATCGAGGAGCGGTGGACAAGGCTCTAAGAGCTGATCAGGATTGGAAACCAGTTGTGGAGGAGCAACAACTGAAGAGACAGGCTTTCCAATAGAAAGACCAGCGACCACCCAAGAAACCATACAAGAATCAGCAGAGATCGTAGGAACAAAAGCCTCAGGAGCAGAAGCCGTTGGCTGTGCAACCCATTAGTGCAATTTCAGCAGTTGGCAATAGACCTCAGTGCCCCAAGTGTCAGAAGAACCACCCTGGCCCATGTAGAAAGGGGCAGAATGTTTGTTACAAATGTGGATTTCCAGGGCATGTTATGAAGAACTGCCCAAAGTTGAAACAGTTGGTGACTAGTAGAGCTTACGTTATGACGACGGAGCAAGCCAACCCAGATTCCACAATTGTTACGGGTAAGATCTTGATTGCTGGTTTGCCCTCTTCGGCCTTAATAGATTCAGGCGCGACGCATTCATTCATATCAGTAGCTTTTGCTAAGAAATTACCTGTTAGACCCGACCAGGTGACTATGGGATTTTGCGTGACAGTACCCTCTCGGGAAGAACTAGTATCCCATGATTTGTTTCGTGGCTTAGAACTTAGGCTTCAGGGACATCTGGTCACTGCCGATTTAATTGTATTGCCTATGCCTGAGTTTGACGTCATCTTAGGAATGGATTGGTTGACCAAATACGGAGTTGTAATAGATTTCCAGCTTAGAACCGTAGTGGTAAAACCACCGAGAGGAGACTGGTTCACGTTCGAAGCCAATCAGAATGGTAAAATTCCTCGAATTATTTCAGCTCTTAAGGCGCAGAGTTATTTGAGGAAAGGAGGATCATGATTCTTGTTAAGCCTATCGTCCTTAGTAGCTACTAGTAAACCTTCACTTTCCGATCTTGAAGTAGTAAGTGAATTTCCAGAGGTTTTTCCAGAAGATATATGCGGACTGCCACCTGATAGGGAATTAGAATTTGAAAGTGATTTAGTGCCAGGAGCAGTGCCAGTTTCTAGACCACCTTATCGTCTTGCACCATCAGAGATGAAAGAATTAAAAGAGCAAATACAAGAACTATTAGACAAGGGCTTTATTCGACCAAGTACATCACCATGGGGAGCCTCTGTTTTTAATGAACAGAGTTTTCCAACCTTACTTAGATCAGTTTGTAGTGGTGTTCATTGATGATATTTTGGTATACTCCAAGAACAGACTAGAGCACGTCAATCACCTGAGGACAGTGCTCCAAACTTTGAAAGACAAGCAGCTGTTCGCTAAGTATAGCAAGTGTGATTTTTGGTTGGAAAAGGTCTCTTTTCTTGGGCATATTATATCCAGGGATGGATTGGAAGTAGACCCGGCAAAAGTGGAAGCCGTTGGCGACTGGCCAGCACCAACATCCGCTTCCGAAGTTAGGAGTTTTCTGGGGTTAGCTGGTTATTATAGGCGCTTTATTAAGGGATTTTCGAAGATATCCGTTCCCTTAACGTCGCTGACTAGAAAGTTGAGCAAATTTGTTGGACCAGATCCGTGATGGGCAATTATTAAATGAACAACTCCAAAAGTGGGTAAAACAAGACAAAGAAAGAGGCATCAGCCTCTATTTCTCGGAATAAGGAATAACCAGATTTCAGGGAAGGATTTGGGTGCCTCTAACAGGAACCTTGAGATCGGAATTGATGGAAGAAGCCCATACAGCTCCATATTCTGTGCATCCCGGAGCTACTAAGATGTATAAGGATCTCCAGAAAATGTATTGGTGGCCAGGAATGAAAAGAGATGTAGCTAAATTTGTTTCCGAATGTTTAACGTGTCAGTTGGTGAAAGCGGAACATCAGCGACCAGCAGGTATGTTGAAACCGTTGCCTATTCCAGAATGGAAGTGGGAATGCATTGCAATGGATTTTGTGACTGGTTTACCTAGGACTGCACAAGGTTATAACTCTATTTGGGTTATTGTAGACAGACTTACGAAATCTTCTCACTTTTTGTCGGTAAAGACAACCTATGATGTGAGTAGATATGCGGAGTTGTATGTAAAAGATATCATCAGACTTCATGGTGTTCCATTGTAAATTGTGTCTGATAGAGACCCCAAGTTCACGTCTGCCTTTTGGAAGAGTCTTCATCGAGCTATGGGGACAAAGTTAACGTTTAGTACAGCCTTTCATCCCCAAACTGATGGGCAATCAGAAAGAGTGATCCAGATTTTAGAGGATTTACTCAGAGCTTGCTTTATAGATTTTTCAGAAGATTTGGATTCGAAACTGCCATTGGTGGAATTTGCATACAATAACAGCTTTCAAGCCTCCATCCAGATGTCACCGTATGAAGCTCTTTATGGACGCAAATTTCGAACGCCTCTTCATTGGGATGAGATAGGAGAGCGAGATGGTTTGGGACCAGACTTGGTAGAGCAGACGGTGAGTGTTGTTAGAAAAATTAAAGAGAGGATGAAAACTACTCAAAGCCGGCAAAAGAGTTATGCAGACAATAGACACAAAGAGTTAAGCTTTGACGTTGGTGATCACGTATTTTTGAAGGTGGCTCCAATGAAGGGAGTAATGCGTTTTGGGAAGAAAGGGAAACTGAGTCCCAGATTCATAGGCCCCTACGAAATTCTAGACAAAGTAGGAACATTGGCCTACCGGCTAGCACTGCCGCCCCATCTATCCTCAGTGCATAATGTGTTCCATGTATCAGCTTTAAGGAAGTATGTTCCCCACCCGTTGCATATTCTAAGTGTTGAACCGATTCATTTAGCGCCAGATTTGAGCTACGAGGAGAGACCTGAGAAGATCCTTCTTAGGGAAATTAGGAAGCTGAGGAATAGGAACATTCCAATGGTTAAAGTTCAGTGGACAAATCAAACCGAACGAGAAGCTACATGGGAAATAGAAGCTGATATGCTTAGTCGTTACCCAGACTTGTTTGGTAAGTAAATTTCGAGGACGAAATTTTTATTAGGTAGGTAGAGTTGTAACGCCCCAAAATCCATAGGACCACTAATTCTAATTCTTGTGATTTGAGAACCTAATTCCGATTTCAAGATTTCAGCCTTTGCTATTTGTTTGAAGGACTGATTTCTCATTTCTAGAGTTCATAAGGTGCAGAGGTCCGATCAGTTGTCAACCAAGCGCGGCCAAGCAATTTTAAACTTTACAAAATGTCATGGCTGGTATGAGAGGATGGTTAAATTCTCCATTTATTTAGCACTTTTGCAAATCAAAATAGTAGCAGGGGATTTTAAGTAAATTTTTGAGATTTAGGCGTGGGACACCATGCCTACTCAAGTGTTTTTCCCTGTAACAAATCAGACTCCCATGCCACTGTCCTTGTGAACTATAAGTTCAATTATTTGCAAGAAAATGTTCATTTTGCACAAAAGAAAATAGATAACACATTTCTGCGCTGGGTAAGACTCTCTGTTAGTGGCCTGCTGTGTCTTGTGATTTCCTTCTCCTTGAGGCAAGTAAATCTGACTCTTGCTACGCCATGAAAGCATATGTATCGTTCTTGTTTCATTTTGAGATTCTTGCCAAAATATGTTTAATATCAGCCTTTGTTCATGTTCTGCTGGTATTGATATGTATGTTTGATGTACGGGTTCACGATGGATTTCTGGTTTTCAAATGCAAATGAGTTTTACGAAGTGAACGATGTAGATGTTGATGTTATTTAAAACGTTGAGCATTTCCAGTCTTGTTTCCTAGTAATTTCCAAGTTCTTATTGTTCTTTTGGTTGAAGGTAATATCAGAACTTGATGATTTTGTAATCGGTAGGTGCTAGATTAAATCGGAATAAAGTCTGGTTTAATAGGCGACGGCTGGTAGCATAATTGTTGTTTTGATATTATGAGAATAGTCGAAAACCAGCAGGTACCTTTCTTTGTGAGAAACCAGCAGGGTACCCTTCTTTGTGAGAAACCAGCAGGTACCCTTCTTTTTTAGAAACCAGCAGGTACCCTTCTTTGGGAGAAACCAGCAGGTGCCCTTCTTTGTGAGAAACCAGCAGGTACCCTTCTTTTTTAGAAACCAGCAGGTACCCTTCTTTGGGAGAAACCAGCAGGTGCCCTTCTTTGTGAGAAACCAGCAGGTACCCTTCTTTTTTAGAAACCAGCAGGTACCCTTCTTTGGGAGAAACCAGCAGGTGCCCTTCTTTGTGAGAAACCAGCAGGTACCCTTCTTTTTTAGAAACCAGCAGGTACCCTTCTTTGGGAGAAACCAGCAGGTGCCCTTCTTTGTGAGAAACCAGCAGGTACCCTTCTTTTTTAGAAACCAGCAGGTACCCTTCTTTGCGAGAAACCAGCAGGTACCCTTCTCCGTTACAAACCAGCAGGTACCCTTCTTTGTTAGAATCCAGCAGTGCACTGTTCACTGCGACTTGTTTTAAAGTTAGCGTATTTCTTGTGTCTTGCGACTGGTGGTCCATGAACCAGCAGCTGGTTGTTTACTTTTACTCCGTTGACCTTTTAACTTCGTTGACCCCCGAATTAAATATACCCAGCGACTGGCTGTCTCTAGTTTTGCAACTGGTTCATACATGCGACCATTTAACTCTTCCAGCGATTGATTTCCTATGACTCAACTGGATGCTCAATGAAAAATGTTTTGATGAAAAGTGATTTTACGATTTAAATGAAGTGAACCCTGACATCAAGATTTGATTTTTTTCCAGTAATGTTTAGAGAAGGAAATGTTCAAACTTTAGGATTTATGGCGAAGATAACAGACGGTCACCATGGAAGGGTGAGCAGCTGTTTAGATATCAGTTGCCCCTTCACCACGAGTTATACACTAAGGCTGATATCAGTAGACACTTGATCAGGTGCACACGGACCTAAGTAGAGCTTCTGAGCCATAAATCTAACGAAAATGTTAACGTTGGGATTTGAATTTTATTCCCAGAACAGAATGTTATGATGTTATATGCCTTCTTTTCAAACTACGTTGATACATGTATTACGCCTGCATATTTTGTACCTTGTTACTCTCAGTTTTGCTTGCTGAGCCCCTAGGCTCACTAGCTTTCGTGGTGCAAGTGAATCCGTGCCGGGGCAGACGGGAGGTGGAGTTTGAACCAGTGGCGGCGTGTTAGTGTTTATCGAAGGCCTGCGTTTCCGCGATGTCTATTTTGTACTTGCTATTTTTGTTGTCTTTGATCTTAGTTAAGTCTGTATTAAGATCCGTTACAACAAAGATGAATTCGTATAGAGTTCGGTAGTTGTAATATCGCGATTTCGCAACTTTTGTACTTCGAAACTTTAATGAAATCTGGTTTTCTTCTATTGGCGCCGACGGTTGTATTTTGATTTTTATATTGAACAAGGCAATACAGCTTGTTCTAATTATCATTCAGCCCTTCTATTTCCTCTTTATTCCTTTTTCTTCGATCCCGTGACTCCCATGGGGTTGGGCGTCACAGCTATGTTCAGGTCTACAACATATGTGATTTTTGAATTCCTTCAGATGTCTTCAAAGGATTGTTTAAGGAGAATCAACGGTCATGATTGAATCGTACAAATGCCTAGAATTAAGGAGACAAAGTCAGAGCTATTTTGGTAAAGGTACATAGTACACAGAGTGATTTATACGATGTTTGACCATTTTGGTATATAAGACAATTTAGCCCTGATGAGCGCAGTTTACCTTTTGCATAACGCTAAATGGTACGATACGATGAAGATATGCAGAGGAGAATATTTTACTGGCTACTTTTAATAACCGTTGAAGTCAAAGAGTATAAAAGGCTGAAGAATTCAAATGAAGAAGCTCTCTCTCTCTTGCTCCGAAGTCTTCTGCTTCTCTACGCTATCAATTATTCAAGAAGTTTTCTCTGCCATCAAGAAGCTCTCAAATATTCACTGGAATTATCCATTGCTAAAATATTCTAAGTCCAGTGATATAACTCGAAGAACCTTCAAGTTCAGCTTTCATAGCTTCAACCTTCGAGTCATCTTCTGGTTACCTTTGTAATCGAGTTTCAGTGTTAAAACCAGAAGATCTACATTACTCAAATAGCATTGTATTTCATTGTAATATCCATTGTTGAGTCTGTAACGAACTTGCTGTGTGAAGCAGTTCGAGATATCAGTTATTTGTAAAATAGCAGTTGTATCTGCGTGTGTTGGAGATTGCTAGGAGTTCATCTTGAGCGAGGCTCGGTGACTGGGTGGTTACAGAGGCTGTAAACATCAAATTCTTATAGTGGAACCTTCCTACAATGGAAGAAGGGGAGACGTAGGATCTTTCGATCCGAACTTCCATAAACAAATCTCTTATCCTTGCACTTTTATTTTACTGCATTATATTTATATCTATACTATTCACTGGGTAATCGACTTATTTCCGCACATTTACTGTTAGTCAAGAAATCAGCATTTGGACTGAGATACCTCATATCTGGTAAAACAGATCTGAGTTAAGCAAGATGTTAAGATAAAATTTATTAGTTTTGGTGATAACAAAATAAGACAGTTTTAAATTCAAGATAGCATCTGGACAGTCATACGTTGAAGATTATCAACTACGTATTTGGAGCTAAGTATATTTCAGACGTCGGGTTGATCTTTAGCTGTTGGTTATCTAGTGGAATAATTGAGATATCAGAATGAGTTATTATTTCAGATGTAATACCTTTTCAGATGTTGAATCGACCAGTCAGATATCGGGTTGAAATATCTCAGTTGATGAGCAGACCTGTCAGATGTTGAGTTAAATATTTTCAGAGGTTATCAGATTCTGGTATGGACTCAGACGTTGACTATAGTTGATTTGGATTCAGACGTTGGGTATCTATTTTTGAATTATATTCAGCCGTTGAGATTCAGTTGTTGATTTGATATCAGACGCAACTATTCGGGTGTTAGCGTGTCTCTGAACGTTAGCAAAACTACGTCGTTTGGATAAGTTGAAACGACAGCGTTTGGTTTAGCGCTATGATTCAGACGTTGAGTTATGTGTGGATTCAGCTGTTGGTTAGCATTTAGCTATTGGATATCTCAGACGTTGAAGCTTCAGTCGTTACAACCTGCCGTTACGAAGTACTCAGATATATCTTTCGTCAAATTACAAAAAGGGGGATAATTCAGATGTCAAGGCAGTCTCTCAGTAGTTGTAGTCAGTTGTTACAAAGTATTCAGCTGTTGTAATAACTCAAGTGTTAAAGCACTCAGCTGTTTTAAATTTTCAAGTATCATTCAGCTGCAACTTCACAAACAACGATGAGAGAAATTAAGGGAATACATTCAGGCGCAAATGATGAACCGATTCAAATGCTATCAATGTTTAAATTGGAAAGAATCAATGGTGAAGATTGAATCGTACATATGCCTGGAATTAAGGAGACAACTTCAGTAATATTTTGGGTAAATAGTACACAGCATTCAGAGGACGTTATACGATGCTTGCACAAATATGGAAAGACGACAATTTGGTTCTGTCAAAGCGCAATTTACCATTGTAGTGGAGCAGAATATGCGATGGACATTTATTCAAAAGGATTTTGTATCCTTGGGTGAATTTAATGACCGTTGGAAGACGAAATATATAAATAGCTGGATTTTGATTTGAAGAAGCTCTTCTCCGCTCTCTTCATCTAGCCGTCATTCTGTTATTCAACGTCTTCTTCACTCTCGAGCTTATATCTATCGACATTATCTTTCAAAAGCTCTCAAACTCGAAGAACATGCAACTAAGATATCACAGAAAATACCTTCGAGTCATCTTCTGGTTCACCTTGTTGAATCGAGTTTCTTAGTTTATAAACCAGAAGATTTGCAGTCTCAAATAATTGTATTTCACTGTCATATTCTATTGAGTATTTAACGAACTGGCTTTGTGAAGCAGTTCGAAAAATATCATTGTTTGTAAACAGCAGCTGCGTCTGCTTATTGTTTGGTGTTGCTAGGAGTTCACCTGGAGCGAGGCTCGGTGACTGGGTGTTTGCAGAAGGGCTGTAATCATCAAATCTTCTAATAGAACCTTCCTGAAAAGGAAGAAGGGGAGACGTAGGATATTGATATCCGAACTTACATAAACAAATCTCTTATCCCTTAAACTTTTACATTACTGCATTTATTTACCGTACACTGTTCACTATTTGATTGACTTATTTCCGCACATATATTGTTAGCCAAGAAATCAACGTTTGGACTGAGATATCTTAAATCTGGTAACTCGGATTTAAGTTAAGCGGGTGCTTGTAAAACTTGTTTTAAAAAGGTTTCAAATTCATTCAACCCCCCCCCCTTCCTGAACTCCTACAGCTGTTTTTCGAGCCATATTGATCCTATCAATTGGTATCAGAGCTGGCGCATCTCAGTATTGAACAGTCTATTGTTTGTGTTTATCATATTTTAAAATATCTACTTCTCACAACAAGATTCCCATGTTTTCTAAGGAAGACTATGTACTAGCTCGTTTTTCGAGCCATATTGATCCTATCAATTGGTATCAGAGCTGGCGCATCTCAGTATTGAACAGTCTATTGTTTGTGTTTATCATATTTTAAAATATCTACTTCTCACAACAAGATTCCCATGTTTTCTAAGGAAGACTATGATGATTGGAAGATTCGCATACAGGCGCATCTGTCTGCTCAGGATGACGACATGTGGTCAGTTATCCAGAAGGGCCGATGAAGATAATAAAGCCAAACTTAGCATTTGCAATATCCAATGGTGAGCCTCAATATCTTGAAAAGAGCATACATGAATACACCAATGAGGACAAAAAGAAAGCAAATCTGGACAATGTGGCCACGGACATACTCTACAAGACACTGGACAAAAACATGTTCAGCAAGATAAAGACCTGCGCCACAGTAAAAGACATTTGGGAAAAGCTGACACAAATATGTGAAGGCAATGATGAGACTAAGGAGAACAAGCTGACTGTCGCTCAACAAAAATATGAATCCATAAAGATGAAGGATGGAGAAACAATGACAGAGTTCGAAGAGCGATTCAGCGCCGTGGTGATTGAGTTGACTAGCTTGGGAAAGGAATAGAAACAGAGAGTTGGCATTGAATGTGATGAGAGAGCTGCCCAGAGAGTGGGATGTGAAGACAATGGCGATGAGGGAATCCAAAGATCTGAACAAACTGGAATTGCATGATCTCTTTGCAAATCTCAAAGCTTATGAGTTTGAACTGGAGACAAGAGCAGAAGCTGGACCCTCGACATCCCAGCCGACCAAAGCGCTAGCAGCTACAACATCTGAACAGTGCTCTCCAAGCACTAGCAAGACAGTTGATCAACTCAGCAACGACGTCATGTCCCTCTTCGTTAAGAAGTTTATGAAATATTTGAGAAGATCCTACAACCCTTCTAATCCTTATAACAATGTCCATAAAAATGATAAAGTTACAACTGATATGAACTGTTTCAATTGTGGATGTCCAGGGCACTTTGCAGCTGATTGCAACAGACCCAAGAAGGAAGATAGATACAGGAGAGATGAAAAGAAGGAGGATCGATACAAACGAGATGAGAAGACAGATGATAGATCCAAGGAAAGATCGAAAGATAGGAGGATGAGGACAAGAGTGTTGGGATCCGGACCACGCCTCCCAGCGGGGCAGCGGAAGAACAAAAACATGTGCTGGGAGACGATCAATACGATGAAGAAAACACAAAACTATGACATTCATAGGGTGTTTAGGTGACTACCTTGCTGGCAACTTGTGCCTGGCTCCGACCGGTTTTGTAAAGAAAACGACACTTCACGGTAGGCGGCGGTAGATATCGTCAATAAGGTCCATGACCGGAGACGGGATTCCTTCGTCAGCCTGCACTATAAGGCCTGACGAGATCGGCGCGGAAGGATTCTCCTCGTCAAGATTGGCCGGAAACAATTTTCCGACGAAGAGAGGCGGCGGCGGCGGCGC